>LQRL01076646.1:0-11799 GCA_001703475.1 Hydroides elegans
CCCCCCCCCCCAAAAAAAAACACCAACAACAACAACAACAACAACAACAACAAAACCAACCCAACAAAATAGTATGTTTACCTTTGGCAAGAATTTATTTGTCCACTCCATACAGTATTTCTCCCTAGCAACATCAGGTTCATAGGTCCTTGTCCCTGGTAACACTTTGTTCCCTGTCGCATCCATGCCGATCTTGTAATACGAGTTGACGTGCATTGGCATACCGTATACAGCGAACCCCTCGGGGTTGTGGTAGAAAAATACAGGGAACCTGAGAAAATGGCAAAACAAATTATAAATAAAATTAGGCCATTATGGGACTTTATCTTAAAGAAACACATTTTCGACAGGATATATAGCATTCTTTCGTTTTACCGTGCAGTGAACAATATAAATGTTTAAGTGAAACGACAGGGAAAAGGTCGGGAAATCTGGAAAAGGATGCAGCAAAACGAAGTAATATCAACTTACCACATATACGCGTATTTTATATATTAGACAAAACATAACGGTCAAATAGGTTGGTAAAGTGTAACTAAGCGAGGTGAGATGATGTGCTGATTTAGGGGACAATGAACACGGGTGAAATGCAACTGAAGTAATTGAATTATTTGAGTTATTCAGGATAAGATCAAATAAAGCATTTGATCAAATAAATGCATATTTTCTCACTTTTTCTTGGTGAAATCCTTGACATTGGGAGTCGCAATGTAAGTAACCTGCTCCTGTGTGACAGTTACTGGAATCTCCATTTTTACACTACTCAGAATCTGGTTAATCCAAGCACCAGCGGTTACAATAACACGGCGACAACGAAATTTACCCTTGTTAGTGTACACCTGACAAAAGGATAGTAAGTATATTATTCTAGTTGTGGTAAAAAGACAGTTCAATGTTCACTAGAATCTAGGTTATCAACTTACTCAGAACCGTGTTGATCAAGGCCCCTGCGGTAACGATTATACGCCGACAACAAAACAGATCATTGTTGGTACGAAGCGGAAATGAACATAGAACTCTAGGCAAGAGTGTTGAAGTTTAATTAATTCAAATCAAATTCATGCCCGCATGAACGTTTTTTTGCACATCCTATTACGTTCCTTCGGACTTCCTTTCCGCGATGAAAAAAACTAATATGTGTCCTAATTTGAACGCATCTTTTTATGGAGATGTAAATCCGGACGACCCGAAAATCAGGGAGGTCGTCTACCCTGTTACTTACCACACATTCATCACTCTTTATAGGATCCAGTTTCGTCACCGTACAGTTCTCAATAACCTCCGCACCATTCGCCCTTGCTAATTGAATATGCACCGAATTTCCTACATGGATGTATACACATATGAGTTTTCATTTTATGAAAATAAAATGAAAATTGTGAATAACCCTATATAATTTAATTATTTTTATTGACGAAAACGATTTAGTCTAAGGAATAGATCTATGTATAAGGCGTATCATATCGTAACGCTGTATTATTATATATTTTTGTA
The DNA here is from genome assembly GCA_001703475.1 of Hydroides elegans. Classification (NCBI taxonomy): domain Eukaryota; kingdom Metazoa; phylum Annelida; class Polychaeta; order Sabellida; family Serpulidae; genus Hydroides; species Hydroides elegans. The sequence goes on from LQRL01076646.1 coordinate 1,495, forward strand.
ATTGAATAAGGGGGCTTCCCAATTGTGTATAATTTCCATGTAGCTGAATTAGCATATAGAGGACATGCCCATATAGTTAAATATACATGAATATACATATTTAAGGCATGCCCCAAGGCCCAAAACACATTATAAAGAGTTACCTAGGGCTGCATCAACGAGTCCTCCCTCGGCCTGGTAAAGGGCCTCAGTGTTGTCCCCAACACACCATTGTGGGTAACGGGCCATTAGATCGGCTGCCGAAAGGCGTTCGTACCTGAGAAGGGTTGAACCATCTTTAAAATATTTCATTACATGAATATTGAATCAATGTATATAGTGCGATACAATGATGCCCATCATCCTCCAATGAGCAAGGAAACGTGAACCTAGATGGCAATTAGGGGAACATGTCAATATACTTCGAGTAGGCATAGACAAATACGGTATGACGTCCTGCAATGTACATCCATCAAACTTTTGCATATAAATAAATGAAGAGCACCTCACGAGCTGTTCCCCAAAAAAGCTGTTCCCCACCACTTTCCAGCTGGCTTGGAAATTTTCAGAAAATTTGTTCTAGCTTGGAGATTTTCGCGGTTTGAGGAACACCTTTTTTGATAATTTCTTATTTTTCACAATAATTAGAGAGAATTACTATTTCGAAAATGATTAAACTTGCATGGAGTTGTCTAATAAACTGTAATTTGCAAGATATGATATGTAATTTGGTAATACTCAACATTTCAATTTTCGCAAAAGGTGTTCTTTTTTGTTCCAAGCTGGCTAGAAAATATGAAACAGCCCAGCTGGCTTGGAAAAAAGGAACACCTTTTTGCAAAATAAAAATGTTCAAAAACAATTATTTTGTTGTTCTTCGTAGTTGTAAAGTTATTTTAAGTTGATTTTACAACTTTTTGAAAAATATGTCGTGGGGTGCCCTTCATAAATGCCAAAGCATGAAAGGACATTATAGCAAAAGTGTCTAATTTTCATTCATATTTCAACTCTTTGCCGTGTTGGAAGTATGAAACCCCGTTTTTTTTTTTACATAAAATGGTTATTATCTTATATAGATGATTTATAGATTTTTGTAAGGTAAATTTAAATGCATCGTCTTTTTCATTTTTGATGTTCATATACTTACGGTACTTTTTGTTTGTCCATCGCTTTGGCCAACTTGTTGAGCTTCTCCATTCCACTGGTATCCTTTCGAGCAACATCGAGACTGCCACATTTGAAAACCAGTTGCAAACCAGATTTGCGTTCGACTTCCTCCCAACTTAAGGATTTGAAAATTCATGTATATGATTTACATTATATTATACTTATATATGATTAAATTGCCAATTTGAAGCTCCTAAAATAGCTTTGTAATAATGGGCAATTCGTGATTAGAAAATATCGGTGAAAGCATCATTAGAGTAAAATAAACCGATTAGGGGAAACATAATCAATAAAAAAGTCAAAGAAATCATCTTTGAGAAAGTTAAGAATTACATTAAAACTTACGTTTCATAACTGTATTTAGTGAGCTTTGTATACATCTCATCGGAATACACATGGCGACTGAAGAAAAAACATAACAAAGTACAATTGCATTATGGCCAGAAAAGTAAAGACAATGTGTATGCATACCTATTTATTTCCTTTTGTTAAAACTTGTATTATTATTAAGTTTAGTCTAAAACTTTGCCAGTTTTGCGCAAAAAATGACCATTCCGCTGATACGTACTGTAATATTGATCCATTAAACAAATACTTGTTTTTGGTATTTTTATTGATATTTTTAAAGATGATTAGATAACTTAGGAAATATCCTCTTTATAAGTAAAACATACATAATACGAGAATGGTCCTGTGATCCACCATGGTCATGACCCAGTTTATATTGCTCGATTCCAAGCACACCTGCAAGATGGGATTGTATTTAAACTATCATGATAATACTTGAGCGATTTGAGGGTAATACTGTACGTTGATTGCTTGACAAAACTGCACGGGATAAGACAACTCGGATAGGAAGGCCCAATGCGAAACTATTGGTTTTTTGTCCCTTTAATTTTGAGTAGAATGATCGAAGCCGAATGCCGTTCACGCGCCGCGTGCTTCGCTGAGTTTTTCTATCTCTTTTTTTAAAATATTTCTTACTTATGTAAAGGATATATGTAAATTAACGATTTATACGTATGTTTAAAAAAAATGCTTTAAAATATAATGTCATGCTCTATAAAGCTCTTAGCAAATGCAATGCACAATTTACCAATAGTTTCGATGAAAAGATTTAAAAAAAACTAGAACTATCAGATGTATTCATCTGTCACCTTTATGTTTTTCAACGACGATCTTACCGAAAAATATGTTTTGTTTCCATGTTTCAAATCAATTTATCAAATTATTTAAAAATATGATTATATTAATTATTCATTCATTAAATAACACTTGTTTTCCTTACCATTCTTTGTTAGCTTTGAGAGCCAATACAAAGCCCCACTGCCTATGCCACCACATCCAACAACGATATATTCATAGTATTTCGGTTCCGCGTCCATGTTTCTCGATTTCAGAAACTAGAATGGTAGCGTTTTCCATTTAACATAATCAGAAAGTTTCAAAACAAAATCTAAAAATAGCAAATAGGTTAAAATTATCATTTGACTCTCTGGATGTGTATGTGGCCGCATCAAAAGCCTTAATTATAAATTTTCTTTTCAAAGCCTGGATATACTTTAACTCTCATCATTTGTACAAAACGCTCACAAAACATTATAACAACGTTTGAAAATGTTTGGAAATTTTGAACAATACCTCAAGGGTGCTGAGGGGTGTTCGCTTAAACAAACTGAAATGTATTGCGAGGTTCATCGTCAACAAATTGATTACAATATTGGAAATCCAAAATATTGGATTTGAAAAGGGTGTATTTGGCGTTGGTTTATAAGCACTAAATCAGTTGAGTAACAAAATGTAAACGTGTTTGGCCTATCGCGGTAAATAGGGATGTTTTGAAAATTGATTGAGTACATTAATGAAATCACCATTTAAAAAGGTTTTGTTTCAATAAAGCAATTTTGCTTTAATGAAATAACATGGATTAGAAATTCATAAAAGATAAGGTAACGATAACAAGCGAGTTTGTCCAGTTTTTTTTTCACTTAAACGAAGATTGAAGCAGTTGAAATATTAAACTTGGTTCAGTAGTGTCATCGAGACAATTTATTTATGGGCATGATTCTGGTAACAAATAAAAAAAGCAATTGTGACTTTGTCGGTGGGAGGAAATTGACAAAAAGTAATTTTGATATTTGATATTTGTTACCTTTTTTATGAAAAGCACAAAGGTAAATGTGATTGTTTGAATAACAATAACTAAGTGACATTGTTGCGCAATGCTGTTTTCTTATTATCGGTGTCAGATATACTTGATGGTTTGAAAAAAAAAAACGAAATTAGAATATTACAGCTTATTGTCTCTCCCAGAAATGTAAGAACCGTATAATCTTATATGCATTTTGAAATATTATGGATACATTGCTTAGTGGTGCGGTCAGCGGGATTTTGCGTCTGCGTCTGCGGAATTTGAATTGGTTTGAAACATAGTGATCCCTGCGGAATTAATACCACTGGGTTTACTATGTTTTATACCAATTTAGATTCCGCAGACGCAGACGCAAAGTCCCGCTGACCGCACCTTTAGCTATTTATGAATGATTTGTTGTTGTGAATTCTTATTTGTAAGATGTGCGTTTATTATTATGATATATACCGCATACCAAATAGTAAGTCCAACTTCATATAATTTGTTATACTTTTATATGACTAGCCAGTCTCCTCCATCGATATGCTACATCGAATTCATCGCAACAATTTTACAAAATATGATGCTCATACTCGATTTTCAATTGAGATTCTCTACTTATATATTGCCCACGTTTGTTCCAAGCAATAAAACATGAGATTGAATCTGTTTGTTCCTTTCTGACATGAAAACAATCATATTAATCATAATAAGTATCATTCAGAATGCCTTGCAAGAGTATACAACTGATTTTACTCGATCTATCCTTAGATTATTTTACTCACATATTTGTTGATTTATTAACTCATATACATTCATAAATCCAATATCTTTTCATCTTTGGGACGAACTGAACACTTTTCATCGACTACATCTTTGAAGCTATATCATTTAAGGTAAAAAGGTCTAGCGAACACTCTCTGAGGGGCATAATATACAATTACAACAAAAAATATGTTTTTATTTATCCGGGAGTACCCCCAACGAAAACGTTAAAACATATTCTTTGTTTGCCAGGAAGGAAAGCCTAAAACACGTTGCTAGCACAAAATTACCATTGGGAATAGATACTCTGCAATAATAGAACTTTTGTCCGTAATTTCAGCCATCTGGGACGTAAATTTTGACTTCAATGTGTCGTGAAAATTTCGAAAATGGAATAATCATAAATTAAATTTGCTTTTTGGGACAATTGGTCATTTGTGCATTAAATGAGAATAGTTTTGTGAGAAACCGCAAAAGCAAAATATACTTTTTAATGGTTTCAAAAATGTCGCTACTTTGTTCAACGCATGTCCGAAATTTCAGCCCCCCTCCCATTCACTCACTGTCGTCTGCATAGATTCTATATAAGGTGTGACTATGGTACCTTAATAGGTTTTGCGGGTAATAGACTAGTGTGTAGAAGACAGTGAACATGTGATACCTTAAAAACAGCGCATTATCGAGTATTGAAGCTCTAGTCTTTATATAATGCGGTTATAAAGGTAATTTTTACACAAGTTACAAGGAGCCTTTTACGAGAGTTTAAGGTTATAAGTTAAAAAACATGTTGAAATATATTAAGTGTTTTTAAGCCGTTCTCATTATTTTTCAATATTTAGGGGGCTTTTTCCGTTGGTTGAGATTTCCTTTTTTATATATAAATTGTAGCGTGCCCCGTGGCATACCATTATCCTGACTTGCTTTTTGAATTAAACATTTTGATATAAAATCAAGATTTTTTTTCTCATCATCGTCAACTCATCTTTTATATTTCGGCATATTAAAAACTTATCAGCTTAAACAATCGTAAATTATTACTAAGACTGCAGGTAACACGTGTGAAAATGACCTTGATAACCGCATTATATAGACTAGAGCTTCAATACTCGATAATGCGCTGCTTTTTAAGGTATCACATGTTCACTGTCTTCTACATACTAGTCTATTACCCGCAGAACCTATTAAGGTACCATAGTTACACCTTATATAGAATCTATGCAGACGACAGTGAGTGAATGGGAGGGGGGGCTGAAATTTCGGACATGCGTTGAACAGAGTAGCGACATTTTTGAAACCATTAAAAAGTCTTTTTTGCTTTTGTGGTTTCTCACAAAACTATTCTCATTTAATGCACAAATGACTTATTGTCCCAAAAAGCAAATTTAATTTATGATTATTCCATTTTTGAAATTTTCACAACACATTGAAGTCAAAATTAACGTCCCAGATGGCTGAAATTACGGACAAGAATTCTACATACCCTTTACCTGAGCTAGTATATCCATACTTTTCCAACTAAATTATCACAACACAGTTTATTTTACTTTAATATATCATTCTATAAATCGATACATTTATGACTTTGAAGATATTTTATTTGTTAAGGTTAAAATGATATAGCATCGATATGCATCTCAATGTCTTTTATGATTAAAATAACACAAAACCTTTAAAATTTGATGAAATGGTCACATAGCCATTGCGGAGAATGCCTAAATGGTAAAATGTACAAATAAAAATAATAAATGACAAACAAACTTAATTAATTATAAAAATATAGATCATTTTATCGAACATAGTTTTTTCATCACTAGACTCACTCTCCAAAATGCGCACGCGTTTCCGCTTCATCGAAACCGGGCTTCCGGTTTGTTCATATTCACTGGTTCCCATTCTGGCGGGAAATGGTGAACTTTTTATCCGATTGCCTTTTGACCGGTAGGGAAACCCTTGGCTTACATTCATTTAAAGCTTTATTGATGATTTTTTGTAGAATATTCATTTTCTAGGTACATCTTTAAGCGATATATATTGCACAATTTTCGTTAAGATTATAAAAACACAAACTTTATATTATGTTGAGTGGATCCTATTGTCAATAAGTATAATACCGAAATTGAAAAGGATGCAAAAAACACGAAATAGCAATATACTTCATCATTAAAAACAACAATGCCTAATCGACAATAATTTATTTTTCACATACATAATGAGAACAATGATTACTTATTTATAAAAGACAACCGCTAAAATTACTAATCGAACATTGTTTCTTCATCACTCGACTCACTCTCTAGAATACGCACGCGCTTCCGTTTCATCGAAATCGCACTTCCGGTTTGTTCATATTCACTGGTTCCCTTTCTGGCCGGAAACTGGCTTTTGGAGCAATAATAGGTGACACCAATGAGAAAACACATTAAAAACAACACCAGCACAACATGCCAGTTAAATATGGCAACGGCAAACATAATGTTATGATGATCGAAGGGATCCCAATGCTTCTGCCAGCTGAACGGTGGGTAAAGTATAAAACCCACTTGGTAAAACCAAGTTCCTTGTAAAAACACCATGAACGCTCTGGCGTAAGCGGCTAAAATGTTCGACCGGAAGTTGTATTCAATAAGGCATGTAAGGGCGCTTCCGGCGATGACGTAAAGCAAAAGTTGGTGAAGCGTCATTTCTAATGGATGCTGTCCGTGTACGTGGAATTTAAACAGAATAAACTGTGCTGTAAATCCCAGAAATGAAATCACGTAATCGACGCCACCTGGGAGGACTTTGCCGCTTTTTCTCATGTATAGTATATCGACCAATCCCGCGATAAAGAAGAAGAAATACATGGACACGTGTTGTATATCGCCCACGTAAATACCTGTTGGAAGAAAGTAAAGCATGATTTCAGTTTAAATGATTGTTTTAAGTTCCAAAATATCTTACATAAATGTTGATCGAAATTTGACCGAAATATGAAGTATCTAAAATCAAACACACAACCTTAGTTTTATTTATTTATATAAAATTGGATATAATATGAATGCACAAATATGATTATAAAAAAAAGATAATTTACTCAAATTGGATATGAATATTGATTATATATTAAGCATAAATGGCGTAATATGTAAATTTAGTTTAAATCTTGATGATAACCTCATCAAATGTCAAAATCAATCTGGAACAGTACTTTAGCCTAACAAGCTTTAATAAAATCAATTACCAAGCACAAAACCTCATCATGAACTCATGGTGACCTAAAAATAACTCATATGAGCCCAGCATGAGGTCATGATGAGGTATTGTGTGACTGGGATTCTGATGAAATATTTCTTTCATACCATTCATGTCGCCCATGCGCCCATGCGAATTTTCGCGCATCGGTTTAAACGCCGAAACCAGCTCACCGATCATTCCTATAGACGTCACAAACATCTTGATTGCGCCTTAGGTACAAATAAGAAATGTGAATAGCTTTGTAAAGTTGGTAGACTATTTAGACTGGATGTGCTGTAAGAATTGTACGTATTCTTAATAAGAATAATTTTATTCCGGAAAATATATATAAAGAGTATGCTTTTGACATAATTAATCTATTGTGGAAGTTGCAAAAGAATTAATTTATTGCGTTCTGGGTTAAGTGTTAAATGTTTTATTACAATGGTGTTTTATCAGTTTTTATCATCAAGAAAAAAGGCATCTGATATGTTAATTGAGACAATGAATGGTTGATGTACACAAATGTATAGACTTGAAAATAAATTATACAAATATACAATAACTTATACCAACAATTTATAATATTTCAAATAATATAACATAAAAAACCTTCGAATGGCACGTTCATCCCGCAGAGACAATAGCATGGATAAGCAACTGTGGCGTAGAATGGGATGGATTTCGCTTTGCACACGTGATATCGACGTGTAATCTGGATCGTCCACCAGATGCCGAATACAAGGAAGAAAGAGCCCGGGAGCACATGGCCTATAAACGAGCCCATTGTTGGTGATGGGTTTGATAGTCTGGATCTGTTTTAAATAAGATGATTTCAATCATTTGTATAAAATGGGCAATAAAAACAATACATTTAGACTATCGAATTGGTAACCAAAACATAACATGACGTTAAAAAAAAAACGTTCAAAAAGTTCATGTTGATGTTAAATAATCTTGAATGCAATTCTTATTTTTTTCCAGATTATTAAGCATACGAACCAAACAGTCACAGGAAACTGTATGCTCTTTTTACATGTTATTAAATCGATCGTATGTAATAAAGCAATGACAGTTAAAGTATGAATTGGACTAGTGCATTGCAATGCTATGAAACTTATTCATTGCACTCACCTTCCGTTCAAGAAAAAAGAGGAAACTTCTTTTCCAAAACACTATCCACTTAGATTTCCTATGGACATATTTTACTCATATGTTCGGCATTTTTCATTCTTACCCAATTAATAAATATCCTTCTATTGGTTTATAAAATTGCGAAAAACAGTTGATTATTAGAACAACAACTGTTCCGAAAAAAATACTAATATTTATCATATACCAATATTTTACTAAAGGTAAAAATATCATAATTTGATAACAGCATGTTGTCAAATTACACCGACAGAATATGAGTATTCTGTCACGTTTATAAGAGTTCCATGCAACATTGCGTAAAACTGCATAAATCATTGTTTATTAGTATCTTAAAATTGCCATTCAATTCTTGCCCAATGCCATACACAAAACGGGCCAAGAATCACACCTATATTCTTCTTTTTTCATAAATTTTCGAATCAATTTTCTGTTATTTTTTAATAGATAAAAGGTAATCTTTAAAACGTTTATAGCTTTGTAATGAACTAATGATAGGCTTTTATTAACTATTGCCTTGCAGCGAACCCATTTGTTTTGTCGGGGGATAAGTGTGACACTTTGGACTTCCCCATCAAAGATAAGAGACATATGTGAGAGGTGACGTGCAATAAATATTAGTAAATCTGCATTGTATATTTATATTTAACTGCTAATTATATGATACTACGATAGCTTCATAAACAGTGACCTTCATTAAACCGAGCACGACTTATTGCGTTATTCCGCATGGTTAAAAGTTTCAGCGTCCATCTCCTTTAAACAAACTTATTCATTGAGTCAGTCTCGATGTGTTCGTTTTAACGAGGTTGTATTGTCATTAAATCCCCCAGACTTTCATATTGACAATTGCACTCGGCAACTAAGACCATATCTATGTTCTGTTGAGGACATCAGCTTCCGTCGTGTATTTGCTGCTATATGGTCGTAGAGTCCTTTTTTCAATTAATGGACACGTTTTACGAACTTTTGACTTTGACTTTGAATAACCAGTCATTTGTATATCAATCTAAATTATTTCTTTTGTCTCGGGGTAACTTTATCATTTTACTTTAAGTTGCTAAACACAAAACCATTCAATTCTTTAGAATTAGAATGTGCGGTTAAGTTAAAGCATTGCATTTGGAAAAAAATACACTTTCTAAAAAACGGACACTTGTCGTTATTTTACTAAAATAGGACTATAAAGCCAATATTTTGATGTTACATGTTTTTGGTAATAGCGGAAAGGATACATTAGTTTTATTTAGCTCTTATTTTTCACTACAGAGTCTATAGAGAATAGACTGTATAACTTCAAACACAGCACATGGTCATTTACCTAGTCTAGTTGAGACTAGAACTAGTCTAAAGGTAAAATGTTAATGATAGGGGAATCAATATTGATCTATCTAAATTATTGTTCCAAAACAATATCCCTAAACATATTCATATTGGTTAAATAGCAGGGTGTCCATTATATGAGTCAAATTGGAAGTGTCCATTAATTGAGAAAGGCATCTAAAATCACATTGGCCAGGTGCTAAATGCTCCGACTTTTTTTACTCGACTTTGACTGGCGAAAGACATTTCTCAAGTTTTATAGAGACGTCATACAATGGCCTGCCTTCCTTTACAATCGCCGTTACTCGTATCAGTCGCATTTTTTATGAGATGTCAAAGTTATGTAGGTTTTATTATCAGCATTAATGGTTATCAAATGAAGCTTCATATGACTTTGAATGTTCACTTAAAAGTTATTTATATGGGCATGAGCAATGATCTTGGTCATCTGCTTTATTGGGACGCTATTTATAACACTAGAAGGTCAGTGACCTTGGATCCCCCGTGAACTTCAACAATTCGTGGATGCAGGATGGTCAGTTTTTACTATAATTAACTTTGGAAATAACGAACTA
>LQRL01076660.1:1430-11809 GCA_001703475.1 Hydroides elegans
TAATTTCGCTCGACCCTGGGAATCCTGCAAAATTGTATAAAGTGTATATAAAGAAATGATAATTAACCAAAGATTTTGCAAAAAATACGAGATAACCAAAAGGGGTTTGGTCTAAAAGGAACACTGTAAAAATTTGGTATCTGAATATTAAGTTGTTTTGAAGATATACATGAATAATCAGGTCTACTGTTATTAGTTACCTTTCCTTTACTTGGTATCATTTTAGCGTTTTTGCTTAATGATTCATAAATGAAATAGAGTCTATGGTGTCCATTTAATATTTATGATTATAAACAATGTATTCAATTTACCAAACTCGTCTTCTTCCTCCTCTATTTCATCCGTACATACAAGGGGCTGACCGGGCTTCGGGCTGATGCGATGAATGTGAAGTTTAGCCAGAGGGCGCAAGGGGTCATTCTCGTAAAAGGGCGAGATCGGGTTGTCGGGCATGTTGCTTGTGATCTTGCTGATACGCTGTTGAGGATTGCTGGCTAAATTGGGCGCCTGTATGATATGAGACATGGAGGATTTGCAAAAATCAGACAATTAACTTTTTCAATATAATCATGTGTAAATTAAAATAGTTTAGATAATTTAAGTTGAAATAATTCCTACTTCAATAGCATTGAACATTTAAAAGAGCATTATGTTATTATCATACATTAGAATATAAACCCATATAAATGTCAAAGTATTAATAATAGATAAAACCAAAAACAATCAATTCCATACCATATAAGTCAGCCCATCATCCGTGCCAGCATCCCACGGAAACAAATCAATCGTTTGATCCCCGGCCCACGTACAGTTGGGCAAACACAGGTTCTCCGCACTCACGCCCACGCACCAATCGGGACTAGGACCAAGCATTGTGAGAATGGTAAGAAGATGCTTGCGTCGGTCTACGCTGAAACGGGCCATTCGGCTTTGACGTAGGCCTTCGGGGTCCTCCCACCAAATACCGGAGGTTTTGATGACAGTACGGATGTCCGTACTCTTTAACAACAAAAAACAATTTCTGTATAGAATATTCAATTTGCGTTAGAAAAACTAAATTGAATTATTCGAGATACATTAAGCCGCTATCATAACTATTGAAGGAATTAAAACCTTGAAATTTAATAAATATTTGAATATTTAAAGAACATTCATTGAGAATTATATACATGTACATTTTCAAGTTATGAGAAATTACAAAATAAATCTGTATGTATATGTATTCTTATACATAATTTAGATATATACATAGCGGTACGTTTTATTTTATTCAAATGTTAGGAATTTCGGGAAAAAATTTTTTTTCCATACCCTTTGTCGCATTTCCTCTTCCAGTACAGATGTGTAACCAAACTCGCAGACTTGCTTGACTCCATTTGTTGCATAGTCTTTATATTTCCATATCATATAATCCTTATTATGTGATGCTCCAACGATGTTTGACCAATGTAGTAGGCGCTTATCTACAATATCAATGATAACAAATAATGAAATTTAAATACTACGTGAAAATAATCAATTGTTCAACAATATAAAATCATATATTCAAAAACAAATATGGACGAATGATGATCCACATAATAGATATTTGACAACAATATAGATTTTATACATTTTAGTATATTAACGTCTTCTTGCTCATGGACACACCCATTATATATGGTTCTCTCGATATCACCAAACAATCAAACATGGGTTTGATGTTGTGTTATTGATCAATGCAAAAAAATATATATTATTAATTAAACATACGCGTAGGGTAATCTTTAGGATGTGACTGGCGCGACCAGATCCCTTCAAATGTCAGAGTGTATTTGGCCGAGCCGCATGCGCAGCACTCGGGAATGAGTTCTGGAGCTCTTGAGTCCTCTGTTCGACCAGCTGGAAAGTGAGAAAAAAAGTTGTATAAGCAAGGAAGATAATCAGGATTATGTGATAACGTTTTACTCTTTGTTATGGTAACTGTTTGATTTGTGAGTGTGTCCAGCGTTAGCATAATTTTTACCATATTAATCGTTCCGTTGCAACGATGATGACCTAACGTATTTGGCCAAAAAATATACCATTTTAATACGCCATGCAGGAACTTTATATATATCATATCAAACTCTATACATATGTAATCATTGAATATCGTTGAAAATGGAATGCAAGCTATCTTACTTTCTTCACAGAAGACCCTTGTAAGAGCGCCATCATCTTTATACCATATGTCTGGATATTCCACGACTGTTGCTCTTCAAAGGAATAATAAAGAACCGTGTTTAAATTTTGCCCTGGCTTTTCCCGTCGCAAAAAATAAAACAGCGGACACACATGTTTGATCAAAGATGTGGCCAAACAAAAAATGTATAAAAATGGTTGGTTGCAATGGGTACAGGATACCAATTGAATGTCGGTTATTGTTACAAAAATCAAGAGTCTTTTTACAGTGTATACACCCCTGTGCCAATAAACCGTGAGTTGCATTAATATGCTACTTGATAGAATGAGACAACCATTGGGGCCACTAATCTACGGAGGGTAAATGGCCTATTTATTTTAACATAAGGACAAAGCAGCAAAAGCCAGAAGAGTAATTGCTTGTGATGTCAGTAAAGTTAAGTCAATCATTTGAGGGAGGGAAGAGGAGGGTTCAACCCTCCATTGATACACGTTTTGGAAAACAACAAGATTCGATGATCAATGTGCAATAGGGGACCGTCTATCGGACATAGTCAAACTCTATTCATCACAAATGTAGTCGAGACGCATGCCATGTTGCTTTGTGTGTAAATGTCAACTACATGTAATTGTAAGGTGGTTTGGTTGTATATGTATGTTTGTTTTAATTGCGGTATTGAAAAAAAAAACATATCTTATAACAAAGTGAAATCTCTTGTAGATTCCAACAGACTTCGGACTTTGCCTAAATATCAAATTCTACTTAACAACTATTCATATGGTTCCCCTTTTGTCCCTCCTTCTGTTTTGTTTGACCATGTGCTTCTGTTTTGGCTTACACATATATTACGGTGGCTTATGTTTTATGGATGGTCCCCAAATAACAAGATGAAATGTCCGCATACACAGCACTAAAAGTCTATATGGATTGCTGCTATCGGAAAAATGGCATTTGTGGCATCATGATTAAGCGGAAAGAAATCAGTGGTGTCCCTCAACGTTTTGCCGCGAAAATTTCATTAGCGTATTTTACTATGCAGGGCCATGGGGGTAATTTGTTTATTCTAATGAAATTCCTTACTGTCAAAATTCGTTTTCAAGAGGGGGAAATGAGAAACCCTAGATATGTTTTTCTCAACACGTAGAATCTCTGCTGGACTATTAAAGATCAACAATAGAGAAGGTATGCTCGAACTGTTTCCCCGTGTAAATATCACTTACCATTTTTTGTTTTCATATCAATATTAAAGTAAATTTACATTAGGTTACGCACTTTTCTATCATATAATTATTATGCACGCGTACATACACGTGAGTTGAATCAGAAGATGAACTCATCTCATGAACCTTGTCATTGTAATTATGGGTTTTGTCAATAACAAATGATCCTAGCATTATGGATCATCGCTGAATTGCTATCATTCATATTTGAAATTACTCTAGACGGTCTAGTTTCACTCGAAATGATTTAGTTTTACGGTTAAATCAACTCGACAGCTGAGGTACAAATTCCAGGCTATGTGAATTTACTAATTATTAAATAATTTATTTTCAAATTCATGTTTTGTAACATATATCACCAGGACCACATAACCTTTTATGCACCTATTAACCCGAAAGACTATACTTTAAAAGTCACTAGACTCTACCTAAACACTACAATCCTTTATACCATCATAGACTTCATTCCTTTAGCCAAAACCCTACACCCCTTACCGGAACTCGATGCATCCGGATCCCGGTGGCGGCGCCGTCCACAACACCTCGATGCCGTGACGTCGTCTTCTTCCCGGTTGAGTGACCACGTGGGGACAGTCACGGGCGAACTCAGTCATGCCCGACTCGATCATCTACAAAATAAATCAATAATATGATGGCAATTATAAAAAAAAACATAACACGACTTTAGCATCTTGAAGTCGTTGGAATATGTTTCTGATGAAAACAAAATGCAGCGTTTCTCCCGCGATGAAATTCATCCTCAAAATTAAAAAAAGAATTATTTTGAGGTTAGAACTATGCTCGATGTTCCAAAAAAGTTCTCGACATCTATTCCTACATGACTAATTTTTACATTACTCTTATTAACTGTTAAAAAATCTAGAGGTATACTTGTAGAATGATCTATTTCATTTTAAGATCCAATCTCGAAATAAGAATACCGGCTGCGACGTGCGTAATGATGTTTATAATAGCCTTTGCCATTAAACAATTTAAAAAAAACATAGATCAATAAAAAGACTGACAATTGAGTTATCTTCCGATTATATATTACCGCTTCAACAAGTTGAGATTGGAGCAACTATTTTATTAGAACCAGATACGCATCGGGTCAGGGTATAATTTAGAGGCTCATTTCTTAAAATAAACGCTGAGTATTGAGTTATCTTCTGATAATATATTGTTCTTGAAACGATAAAGGACTGAGAAAAAAAGTTGTATTATATCCAAATACACACATTGGGGTAAGATATCATTTTTCATTTCTAAAATTATAAAAAGTCTGACAATTGAGTTATCTTCTGATACTATATTGTTTTTTTTTTTAAAGCACTGCAACATATATCTTATTGGAACCAGATACACGTCGGGGCAAGGAATCATTCAGATTCACAATTCTTAAAAACAAACATAAAATGGCTTACAATTGAGTAATTTTCTGATGATTTATTGTTCCTGAAACGGAGCAAGGACTAGAGCAAAAATTATATTGGAACCAGATCACACATGCCCAATGTATCATTTAGATGCTCATTTCTTAAAGCCACACCGACTCGGGTCAAATCGGTTCGCTGCAAGGGAATGAAGCATCGATGATTGACAGCAGATGTCCGTCGTAATAATTCAGTGGTTCTCACCTGTGTAGCCATTAGTAACCTAAACTGTTTACTTTATCACAAACATATATCGGACGCGATGAGTGGGGATGCAGTGGTACATGAACGGTAACGAATGAATGATATTATCAATGCGTTTTTCGTAGAACTATAATTGTTGCTTTAATATATGTTAGTTATGAAACAATTGCTTGCATTTCAACTATAAAATAATACCATGATATCTAATCAGCGTTGAGATATTGTTCTTGTATGTCCCATCGGACATATCAGCCCTTTATTCCAAACAGACGTTGCTGACTTCATGAGCAAACACTAAAATTTGTAGTTTTTAACGTAAAAAGGAATATTGGAAATCATTGTGTTGACCATTTCTATTTTCATAGATGCATGTGTATCAGTCCCAATTGTTCATTTCTCAAGGGGAATCCATCTGTACGTCCATCATTCTCTCGCCGTAGTAAACAAAAGCATAATCATATTTCCACATGGCGCTACTGAAATTTGGTTGGCATGCAATAAATTTTGGTTAAGGCCTCCTTTTGACGTAACCTATCATACTGATAATCGCATTCAGATGTCTCAAACCGATAATCCCGCACATCTGTTCATAAAGGAATATGGAAAGATGAGCAAAACACAAAAGAATTACAGTTGAAGGGCTCCGTGCAACAATGTGTTAAGTCTGAAATTGAAGTTTTGAGAAAAGAGGGAGTGAATGTTTTTAAAATGGTCATTTATATAAGAATTGGCAAGTGGCCAAAAGATGATATTATCATAATCGCATTGATTTTCTAGCATTATATAAGCATTCAACATGGATATATAGTCATGTGACACTTTGCAATACATTTTGGCGAAACATGTTAAGTAGACTTAACACATTGTTGCACGGAGCCCTTCAGTTGCGAATTATACGAGAGTGCTAAACCTTGGGCGCTAATTGAATGACCAATGCTTAACCCATTATATTAAGTGATAGACGGATTAATCGAAAAATGACGCACTTTTCGGGTTCTTTTAAGCTTTTGACCCGAATATCTCATAAAATGGTTTAACATTTCCATCGATTTGTATGTCATTAGAACACACTATCATAACTCTTTGAAATCATATATCCATACTTCTAATCATGAATCACGGTATCAGTATATAATGAATTAAATACTATAAAAATGCACCAGGTGCATAATCGAAAATTGACGCACCCTGTTTTTTCAAACGAACAATGATATGAAAGGAGTTTGGATATAAAATACATAGTGTATTATCAGATATGCCAAATTGATCAACAAATCCAAAATTTAAGACAGTCCAATGGATGATAAGTAAACTTTTATAACTGCAAGTTATATACATACAAGTTATATACATGTCTTACGTTTCACGTTGAAACTGATCCGTTGATATGCATTTGCGTTAACGTATCATAATAAAGGTAAAATTGGCTTATCCTGCATGTTAAATGTAATTATTCGTAAATTATATGCATTGATATAGCTTAGTATAGTTAAGCTATAGTTAATTTAGGGCATTATTTATGTATCATGATTAAGTGACTTTATAAGCGCCGCGAATGTAGAAAATTCCAACAATTTTCAGGATTTATCATACCCAAAATGCATCAATCACAAAATAAATCTCAGATCAATATCGAATTGATATTTCCGAACCGGTTATCTAAACATAAGCACAGGTGCGTCATTTTTCGATTATAGCACGTGGCCATCATTGTAAGTTTTAATGAGCCATATATCGAAACTAAGATGTATTACTTTAAATTAATTAACGTTATTTTAAAAGGTGATAATAGTGTGTTTTATTGATATGCAGAACAATGACAAAGAAAACACACTTTAGGAAAAAATCAACATAACAGCTAAAAAGTTATTGAAAAGTGCGTCAATTTTCGATTAGTCCGTCTACCGACTAATTGCATTATTTACGCCCTTCTGGTAATTATTATATTATGGACGATTTGAATAAACAACGTCATAAAACATTGAAAGTAAGTACATATCAATAATAAACAATGTAATAAAACATTGAAACTATGTAGGCTACATAAACATGTTTCAAACGCAGACCTTCAAATTGTATATTAATAAAATAATACAAGTGAGTGTCGATTGATTAATGAGATTATCATGTACGATTCATTTCATATAAACATTTCTGGTGCGACACGATGACCCATTTAATTACCGTAATTCAGTGTAAGAGCATCCGCCAAAATTCTTGCAACCAACCCGGATGGGAAGCCAACCATACCCGGTAGGCCTCAAGATTAAATGGGGAGCGCTGTATCTCAAAGCGTATAAAGTCCCTTCGTTAACAATAATTATTCTTTATTTGTAAATATTTTGCAAAGGAAATGCACTATTCTTAATAATCGAGAAACGTCGCCGTTAAGGTATGGTCTCCAGAACATTTCGTTTAAAATCGGCACAGCCAAGTTGTTCCATCAAGCTGTTGTGTCATCTCTAAGCTTCTAAGCTAGGGAAGTACATCACTCAAAATGATTTCAATCCATATATTGACGTGGCCCTTTGGCTTTTGGGTGAATAACAATTTTGATGTTAAATCAGTTTATCTTATTGAAGCTTTCGATATTGCATGTCCATTATACAACTGATATCATATATATCGGATAATGCAAAATGTTACACCACAACATGCTTATTTTCAGTACAAAGAGCACTTAATTTTGTTTGTAGCTAAAAGGAAATGCGATTCTTATATCCATTAATACCAATGCATCTGAGAAAAACAGAGTTATCAACGCACTTAAGAAATGCGTAACGAGGCGTTACCACTTCGTTAGCACTAAGTAGATTTCTGGATCTGAGTAGCGTGCATAAATAAAGCTAAAATTGTTACCAAATTAATGTTACAAACATGCATGTATATGGTTTTGGAATCAAATTTCATTTATTCAGTCGCCCGTAACTTTCAAAAACATTTTAATTTTAGGTCCAGTAAATTCGTTAATAATTTAACCTTTAGGTTGAATCTACACAAAATGCAAACAAATGCAAAAAAAATCTAAGCTATTTAGCAAACGAAAATGCTAGCAGGATTCAATTAGTGACCCTAATATATATAAACAAACGACGTCTGTCCTTCCCAATAACAACAACCAACCCTGTCCCACACCCAACCCAGCCCTCTCAGTGGTATTTTGTTGGTAATCGGTCGCAGTGAATGATGAATGGATCCTTACAGATATAGGCTTGCAACCCACTTTAGGGCCTGGTCACATTTGAAGCTGTTTCTTGTTTTTTCCCTAACAAACAGGTTCTGTCTTTCAATGTATTCCTTAAGGGAAACTGAAAAGATCGCTTTTTTTTTGGTTCCACATAAGGAATACACCGGAAGACAGGTTTGTTAGGGAAAATGACCGAAAACGTTTCGAATGTGGCCAGGCCCTTAGACCTGCCCTCCTCGTTTTGGACATCGTCACTGACAATATTTTACGGTTCAATGGCCACCTGTCAAACGTTAGTGGTGATAAGCAGGGCTGCCCTGGGTCGGGTGAGGAAAACAAAGTGATTCTTTTTGGCTTTGTCTATTAGCATCTTATTGGTTTTCAGGGTGAACCGATAATATGTATGGATATCCTTATCACAATAATTGT
Source organism: Hydroides elegans (assembly GCA_001703475.1). Taxonomy (NCBI): domain Eukaryota; kingdom Metazoa; phylum Annelida; class Polychaeta; order Sabellida; family Serpulidae; genus Hydroides; species Hydroides elegans. Next base: position 10,068 of record LQRL01076660.1, read on the forward strand.
AATGGAGATAATTATTGGGGACCTTTTAAAAAGAAGGCATGCGATGAACTCACTTTTTAAACGTATCTTTTTTCCTTTGAAATGTCGTTTATATTCATTCTATAACGCTCCGGAATCCGACATGGTTATAAGGTAAATCTGAGTAAATATTTCGCCTTTCCTTTATTGAACTCATTCGTTTCATTGTTGTTGATATCCGTGCGATGACTGAAGACCAGGGATCTGTAATAATCAATTCTTAGCATCTATTCATTAACATTTAAATATATTTACCAAGAAACGAAGGCCGTGAAAAAGTGTCTTATGATCAGATATTAGCAAGATTTAGACAAATAGTGAAATAGTGTGATACAGGAATGTTCCTGGTCAAGTTAAAATTCCTTTTGAAACTGCACCTTTCACATTAAATTGTTCAGGGATACCAAATCAAAACAGGGTAGACTCTGCAGTGTAAAACATTGATAAAACCAATATTGCAATCACTGGCCATGGTATTAAGAGTAATTTCAATCAGAAATACCACTCTGGGGTAGGAGTATTGTCAAACATGACGTATAATCAAGCAATAAATCTATATCCTCTCTTATTACAAGCAGCAATGCCGACTCATATATGGTCATTTGTTATTGCTCCGCAGAACGCGAGAACAAAATGTAGATTCTACATGTATATGTATATTAATACATTAACATTCAAATATTAAACCTACATATCGAATCACATACAAATAATATACACAATTATCGATTGGATGCGGTTGCTATTATGGTTTTTGATCGTTTTTTGGCATTGTGTCCGAGAACTTTAGGTCCGGCGACTTTTTGAACAGGTTTCAGATTATAATAAACCGTTTCGATAAAAAAATGTCGAATGCTCTTTGCCCGAGCTTAACATGTTACTATTTCCCAACTCCGCCGGTGGTCTAGACATAATTCAAAGTATCCATGATCTGGACATTGTATACTTGTATCTAACCACTTATCAAAAATGGTTTACAACTAACATTCACCTTTGAGTGAGACAGAATAAACAAAATTGTAGAGGTATGAAGTGCCTATGCGTGAGAAAATTATTAACAGTTTGGTTGGTAGAAAATATGTGTATAAGACATGTATAAGATTAGATAACGAATATGTGTTCAATGCCGAACACGAATTTTGAGACTTAGTAACGACTCAATAACCATAGCAGTAGAAATGTCACAAGCGTCATTTCCATGTGTGCCTCGGAAAATGGTTGTAAGCTTATTCATGTCTTTCACCCCTTTGGACTTTCTTAATGGTTGGCATAAGAAATGAGGAATAATTTGCTAAGAAATTCAAATTAAGCTAATATGTTAACATATCGCTTAGAAGGCCGAAATTACTCATGCACATACATGTATAATAAGCATAATACATGTATAATACATAAGCATAATACATGTATAATGTGGCACCGAAACCCAAAATATCATCTGAAAATGATGCAGATAGATGCTAATATAGGGGTTTTAAGCTAGTGCTCCATATGTCCGTCTGCGTCTGCGCTTGCGTCTGCGTCGACGTCTGCGTTTTTTTATTTTGGATCGCACACTATATAATATGATTAACATGCTCCATACGTCCGTCTGCGTCTGCGCTTGCGTCTGCGTCTGCATTGATTCGATCGGAACATGTCGCGATCGAATCGGTAGACGGATGAAAAAACGGATGAGAAAGGTCACACGGGTACAAAGAATCGGGTTTTTAAATATTATTTGA
>LQRL01076662.1:6753-22408 GCA_001703475.1 Hydroides elegans
ATGGCATTTGATGTTTATTGCAAACGGGGCATGTCACATTTGCTTATAAATAGCGGTTCGAACTAATCAATTTTTTTTTTATGAAATGGTTTTATGGACAAATTTAACACATTTGCAAACCGAAACACAAGAAAAACTTAAAATCGATGCATTTTCAATGCCTATCACAACTATTTAAAGTGCCCTTCTGTGAACGCTAATGGTAAAATATATGGGGGGGGGGGGCGTGGGCTTGCCTTTTTTTGGACAGTATATGTCTAGTAAAATGCAATGTAGACTATACTAAAGAAACCACATGTCTTTGCTAGAATTTCTACTGCTTTTCAACAACAAAAAATATATTGCAGTTTGAGCGCAATGACACTCTTCCCGACAACTTCTTCCACACTTGCGGCGCTGTGCTCATCGATCCTGACTGGGCGCTAACGGCGGCGCACTGCGTCGAGTCCAAGTAAGGGAGCATTTATTAACACATATGATTGAAGTCAACGTAAGGGGAGCATTCGTTAATTGTATGTTTTCAGTCCAGGTTAACAGATTCCTAATAAATATTCAAATCACTCTGTTCTGATCGATCTTGACTGGGCGCTTACGGCGGCCAACTGCGTCGAGTCCAAGTAAGGGGAGCATTTATTTATTTATTTCATTTAATTTAAGTAGAGTCTAATGGAAATATTCATTTTAGTAAAAGTAATTTGACTCTAAATAAGGGGATAAATGAGTTATTTATTTAAGACTTGGCGCTTGATCATGGTGGCGCACTGCCGTAAGCGCCAAAGTAAGTGGAATATTATTTATTCGGCTAATTGGAGTCTATGAAAGGGGACCCTCAATTAATTCATGTGTTTGGAGTTCATATAGAGTCTAAGGGGAGTAAAATCCATTCATATTAGTCCAAGCAAAGTAAGCATTCATCAATTCATATGGATATCATCCATGGTCGGGGATTATTCATTTTCTAAGCCCATATAAGGGGATCATTTATTAATCTATGTTCTTAAAAGTACAAATGATCCACAGAACTAATATATCACATCGTTCATTTTTGCGGTGTTTCGTTTCAGTTGATTGTGCTGTTTTCCCATCACTTATAATGAAATCTTGGTCTTTCTTTCCCACTCAAATCAACACATCTTTTTAATGATTCTTCTTTAGGCTAATCGGGGTTCCAGAAGACCCTCGTCGCGAGGACCCAGAGAACTTCCTGTTGGTCTTCGGCGCCCACAACATTTCGGATCTGACGGATGAACAGGTCATCGGCATCGATATGATAATCAAGGTATATACTTAATTTAGTTATATGATTTACTCATACATGAACATACATATACAATTATAGCACTTAGTTTTACTATATCATTGTAAATATATAACATCATATCACATACATGTATATCCTGCACGATTATTTTTCTATCTTTTAAAGGGATTGGGTATTGACGCCAAAAGTAGTTTTGCGTTGCTGAGAAAAAAAATAAAAGCTCCAAACATTGTATAAATTGTCAATCATATAACGTACCATACGATTCTCCTCGGGGTTTGAAAATAAAAATTATTACAGTTGATATTCAACCTTTTAATGTTAAATGGCTCATATGACTCACTCTAACTCTCGATTAAAAAATATTAATTAATAGGTATATACAATTCACAGAAATATTTTAAGTGTTGAATTTAAACGAACTGGAACCATTTGAAATGTAAACATGTATTATTTCAATCTTTTTGTTCTAAAAGCACAAGCGTTTGGCATCCGATCTCTACATGAATTCTTCATTGGCTCAGATAATGGTGATGGTTCATAAACAACACCTCCGTATTGAAGGTGTAAACACTTATTCCTTCTCAAGTAATATTTTAACGCTTTGTTTTTGTTCAAAGCACGAGCGCTGGGCACCCGACCCCTACAAGGGCTACCCGAACGACATCGCTTTGCTTCGACTGGTGTCGCAACCCGATTTCACAGATGATCGAGTCGAGATGGCATGTGTTCCAATGGAGCATGACTTCAACTTCACCGGAAATCCAGATTGTTGGATCACCGGATGGGGCAAGGTCGACTGTGAGTATTTGGTCTGTTCAGGGTGATGTTATGAATGCTAATGAAAAATAATAAAAATGTGTGTATGTAAAGAAGTGAGGTTGGATTTACGAGGGTGCTATGTGTGCTGCTCGATTTGAAGTCATTGTTGAACCAAATGACAACACAAACTGTTGATCGATGTAAAGTACACTAATTCTTTATTATATAGGAACACTTTTATGGATGAATTTATCAAACTACTGTGCGTTTGAGATCTTATAACACCGAATTTGGTAAAAAATGAATTACTCCATACTGCGTGTTTCCAACCTTTTGTCTGAATCACCTAGCGTTTTTCGTTTATACTTTTATGATGTGAGCGTTTAGCGTTTGAGGGATTGTGTTTATGTTTCATACGTTTACGCTTTTATACATTTGCCATAAAAGGTAGATCAACTGTATATTCCAATTGAATAGACTATGTTATTATGCTTATCGCCGACAACGATATTTCACAGGGCGTGACGACGTGATCCCCGACATCCTTCAGGAGGCCAACGTCGAGATCAAATCGAACGACTGGTGTTTCGACCAACACCTGGGCTACATCCGGGACACACATATTTGCGCGGGAACCGGATATCCCAACGCATGCTCGGTATGGAATATGTTTATGAAATATAGTTTATACATGTATATGAATATCTGTAGTAAGATCATCAAAGTGCATCCTCGGTTTTCAGTGGCGGATTAAGAAAACTGTTTACGCTCATAAAGGATTTATATCTATATACATGTATATATAGAGCCGGAAAGAGGGTGGTGGGTTGGGAATGCTGGGTTGTGGTGGCTTGCCGATTTTTTGTGTGCAAAATAAGTGCAAAAGGGGGAGGACGCCAGAAATGTCCTTATGTAGATCAATCCATTGTATACTCGACAACAAAAGAAGTGTCCGGTTGTTCAAATCTCTGTTACTTCAAACGTATTTGGTCGATTTTTATCAATTATGTACCAAATTAAACAGCACATAATGTGAGTTCATTTAATAAGCTTTTACGACTCTATATTTGCTATCGACGATTCGGCGAACTCTTGAAAATGAAGGAACGAAATAGCGAGTAACAAACCCTCAAATATGCATTTTCATGGATGTTTGAACTATCTTGCCAGAAATTTTAAAGGTAATTGCTATATTTGGACTCTTTAGGTGCATATTCGAAAATTCAAGCCAGTTGCGGCGGTCGCTCGAGTTGACAAAGTATCTGGCGAATGGTCATACGCTAGGCACCGGAAGTGCCAGCTTTAGTACAATTGTTGAAAACAACTGTTTGAATATATCAAATGATGCCTTCATGGGTTTTGTAATGCTACATTAATGGGTTTACAACCGTTTTGGAAATTACGTTTCGCTTATTTTCTGGTTACTTCAAAACACGATATTGATCGAAAAGTCACATTCAGTGAACCTTTGTTAAATCCGTAGTTTAAGTTTTCCATCAAGAAGAAAACAATTTTCGTGCATGTCTAAGACAACCTGATGGTCGATTTCCACGCCCAAGCCTCATAGCAATTGTGGGCTCAAGCGTATGCCTTGATAAACAGGTCGACATATTCTACTCAATTTAAGCGTGATTACACGGCTAAAATGAACGTTAAACAGTTTTTCATAACTCGTAACTCTAGATTACAATTTTCTAACCTATTTAAAACGTATTCACTCAATAATCGATTGTTCGCGCGAAGCCGCGCCTATATCGAGCGTATTTTCAATGCATTTTGCGACATCGTTTATATGGAAAACGAGGACAGCAACGGCTTTCGGTTTATTTTTTTTTTATATTTTGCACACCCTTGAAGATAAAATTGACAATGACCGTTTTCGTTCGAACGCCCCGTCAATGTAACCAGGTTAAGTTATCCCTTTCAAATTTTCCCGAGTTTATTCGAAAATTACGGCTAGGCTATGGAGCGAATGGAATTCAAAGTGCAATTAACAGAGTTTAGAGCATGTGAGCTATCTTGAAATCATACCGCTTTTATTGTGTAATGTAATGTAATGTAATTTATAGTGTTTGAGTTACGAAAACCTTATACTATCTCTAGCACATAGCGCTTTTCCTCTCCTACCGATACTTATTGGATGACGATCGAAAGCAATATTTCTTAGCCCTTCTATAATACGAACCAGATACTCGTCAAAGGGAATCCAGATTGTTAAGTTTGCGAGACCATCTATAATTATCATAACTGAAACTAACAAACGTGTTTAATTGGTTCCACTTTTGATACAAAAAAAAAGATTTACCTAAAACGATCGGACACTTCTTTTGTTGTCGAGTATATGTATTCAATTTTGTGTACACTTTTTGACGTTTAAAATCTATGATTCTACATCTGGTGTTTGCTTATTTGTGCCATTATGCTATATATTTTTCAACAATCTTCTTTCATAACATACATTGAATTTTGTTTTCTGATTTTCTATAGGGTGATTCAGGGGGCCCTATGAGTTGTATGGAGGACGGAGTGTGGTATGTGGCCGGGGTTACATCGTGGGGCCTGGTCACATGCAATGGACTGCCCGGCGTCTATACACGTGTCTCCAAATACTGGGAGTGGATCGAAGTAACAAAGGCGCTTAATGCGAAATAGATGTCAGCAGTGAAACTGGCTTAGATGATATACGATTGTTCCCATATTTTATTGAGCAATAAATTGAAATCAAATTATATAATTGGCTTTTTGTGTACGTATGTGCATAGTGACAATTGTAAGCATATGAAGAAATTAACTGCTATCTTGAATGTCAAATCAAATGATGAAAAATAAAGACACATAGACTCTTGATTTATTCTTATAAAATAATTGTTGTTAAGACAGTGACGCACATTAAATTCAAAATAATATTCAAATATAATATATTCATAGATATTAACATCCAATTAAGATATTGGCGATTAGAGTTGGGTACCCTACGAAAATTGTTCATTGAAAAGAAAAAGTATTTTTTTACATCATTTTGTCGCAGTATCATTCATTTTCCCTGATTCATTAAGAACTCCCTCTTCACAAAGAACACATCTTTCACATACTTATCCCTCTCAACTCCTTTATCATGCAAATCCACAATCATCTCATATCCCTTTTCCTCCATAAACCTTACAATCTCCTCCCTTCCCACGGCATCATGACTATACTCCACACTCAACGTCGTGACGTCAAAACGATCAAAGTCGATGGTTTTAAGGACGTCATATTCGGCTCCTTCGACGTCCAAACTGAAGTAATCGATATGCGTCATGTTGTATGTGTAGAGAATGTGGGAGAGTGGGATGCAGGTTACGCGTGCACTGTGGAGACGGCGTTCCGAATGCATCCGGCAGCGCTACGAATGCAAAATTCGAATAAAGATTACATTATATATATATGATGTTTAAATATTATATTTTAGGTCCTATCTAGCAGTGATCAAAGTATACGTCTTATCAGGAAATCAAATAATGTAGACTCTAATATTATGATATAGTCTACCGAATTATTCTAGGTTTCATGCAGTGCATCTTAAAATTCAAATGGCTAAATTGTACCAATTAAGATGCCTTAATGTCAAAATTATAATCACGCAACGTTTTGAGAGCGTTTTAATGCGTCTTAAATGAGAAAATTTTTCAATTAATTGATGTGAGTAATTTGTCGTCTTTGTGCCGATAAACACACTGAGCTCATGTTCATTATCTTGATATTGAATTATCAATATTCGTTACGGAGAAAACCGTCCTCGATATCAATTGATGAAATGTCATCAATATATCATACATATCAAATCGTGACCTTTAAATAGAAGTTTCTTCATATCAATTTGATATTCTTAGTAACGAACTAATAAAATAATGTCGTCAGAAAGTAGTTATAGAAGTATTTGATTATTATGAGTAGCAAGAGGAGTAAAATTCAAAAAGATAATCTGATGTCATTATCAATATTTGGTCCCTTAAGTTAATTATTAGTGATGCAACACTTTTTTTTTAGATAATAAAGACACAATGAAAGAGTCGCCGTGATTTTATATTTACAATGGAAACCTTTTCTAAGGAACACAGTGTCTACCATCAATCGTTAATGAATCCGTTAATTATATATTACTTATGTATTCACATGTTATTTGAATATATAAAAATGCAAATCTAATTATTTATTCTACAATAAAGATACATTTTTGGTGAAAATTAAATTTACCTGTGCGCATCCATGGATGTCCATTTCCAACACAGTGACATCCTCAGACGTACTCAAGCATGCATTCAGAGTTTGCACATCTCGATTTTTGCCAAGGACCTGTTAAAAAATATATATATTCATATACAAATAGGAGTTTATAAGGTGAGAAAGGAATTTTGAGAACGACCAATGGATGGTTTTCATGTCTTATAAAAACAAATGATGTATTATAATTATGATGCCATTAATTATGGTACGATCACTCACTTTTGCGATCGGCGTAAAAGAGCATATTTCATGGGTCTGACACTCAATAAGAATATATTTTTCTTCCAGTCAGATCCGTTTCGTTTCATGCGTTGTTCATTCATATACTTGTATAATTATCGTTGAAATTGTACTTTTGTATGTATTACGAAATAAAATATCGTTTTATGGTTTTTTTAAATATTTTGATTCATCCATCGCCAGCGCTATCGATGTAATTATATTTTCTTTCAATTAAGCAACGTTTACGTAAAAAATGTCACTTGAAGTTTGTAGTGCATAATTTGTGTTTGAACTATGCGCTATAAACTTCAAGTAACATTTGTATATAATATAGCAACCGGATATTGTTTTTTTTTTGCGTTAACGCAGCTTTACGCAGTGATTGAAGAAAGTGCCTGGTCGAACCATTACACGAAAAATTTGTGTGTAAATGATTAATTTGATTTATAAACCTGTGTGTAGTAGAATGGATTTGGTTCGATTAAGAGTCCCGTCCATCCGTGGAAAAGCTCAAGCTCCAGTGAATTGGACCCGGTTTCCCCGTCGTAGGCCCCGCATTCAATGAAAACGCCTTGGCTCTTGTTGCCTAGAACTAATTATATTCAAAAAATAGATAATCTAAATGTATAAGGGACTTTCTCCAGTGAGAGTTCTAATAATTCCTAGAATACCTCTATTTATATTCATATTATATATTTCATGACTTCAATATATGTTGTCATACATTTGTTGCAGAACTGTCCTTTTATCACTACTCCTCGATCGGCTTGCCCCTACTCTTTATCAATCTCTATCATTGTCACTTTCACTAGAGACTCTATCATTTATTTCCTCTGTCTAACAATTAAAACTACAGACCCAAACGTCCGCTAGACAGTTATATGTACAGACGTAGTTCTAAAGTAAAGTATAATGATCAATTCAAAAGATACTGCATGTTATATTAATGCTAAAACCAACTTACCTTCAAGTACAGTTCCAGATTGAGGTGTTCTGGCCTGTAGACCGTTCTTATAAATCTTGGATAAATGTGGTCTTCCAACATCACCACTGGTATCCGATAATGTGCTTATAAGAGAAGAAATCCGTGGAGCTGTATTTCCATAATTACCACTCAAATGAAATAAATACGAAAAATAATCCGATTTCAAAACCGCCTGTAATCTATCATACGGTTTCATAGAGAAGGTTTGTGCCTTCTCTGCAAATTGATTATCATTATATATCTCGACGAAATGTGAATAAAAGTTGAATTTATCATTTTTAAGATATTGCGAAAATGTATGTATAGTTAACGTTATACACGCTACCATCAAACATAGCAATGCAGTTTTGGCGCTTTGTGTGCTCATTTTAAAATCATCATGCGCAAAAGATTTTGTTTCTTTTGCATAGAACAGGAAATTAATTAAGATTCATGAATGCAATAAAGATGCATATATGCCTGTAGGTATCAATGTCAATATAAATATAAATATTGATGAATTTCAGGGTAGCATTATGACATTTTTATTGATAAAATACAAGGACATTTTTCATAAATGACAGTTTTTCTATAATGATGTTAAACATCCTTCTGTTTTATCAATTCAACTTGTTCTTCAGAAGTATAAGCATAATAATTCAAAAGGATTGTTATTTTAACTATTTAGAAGTCTACGCAACGCCGTTGCACCACATTGTGATCTTAATATGGTTAGCATTGAAATGTTCAGTGTAGGAGGAATGATCAATCGTTCAAATATTGATGTAAATGTGAACTATATGGTGTAATGAAGAGTTTTATTGAAAAGGTTATTGTATCATTTTCAAACTTAATATTTTCTTTAATAAATACATGCAATTTAGCCATTATTTCTTTATATGTTTTATTATTTTTTTTATAATAGGATATATATTATAAATGTGTGCACTCATATGTCGCTTTATCAAAGATCCCTACAAGACTGATTTATTTCTGTATTTGGGCGGAAAAGAGGACCCGTATTCTCCGCTCCACTTAAGCTTAACCTTACCCTTAAAACCATTGTAAAAGGGTAGGGAAAAGCGTAAGTTTAAGGTTAAGGCGGAGAATATGGGTCCAGGTCTTCAATGCAATATTTCGCAAAACATATTTGTCAGACCATCACTATTTCCAATAAATATTCGTATTCTGCGAATTGAATAAAATATTGCAAAGTTGATGTGATCTCGTTAAGTTAGACATTCTTTTAGAAATTGCAGCAATTAATGATCAAATATAAGCTGTGATACAGATGTTGATTAGGATATTTTTGATAGTTGATATTGGCTGCATTGTCTATAAACATATCCATGGTCACATCTCAGGAGAGGAGCCTACTCATTATAAAGCATTAGAGATAAAGAAGATGGACACACTAATGTATATTTGATTTAAAATTAATGTTTATGAGCGAACGCCGCGTGTACCGCCTTCAAATCCGCGCCTGCATTCAAACCCGCGCGTGTTTCAACGTGAGCACGCTAATGCGTTCTTAATCTATTCCACATATCCAGAACCGACCATGCCCGATATGGAAACAAAATAATAAACATATATTTTTTTAAAAGATTTATTTACATCATTATTTCCTAGCAAATGCTTATATAGCTCATCAACAAAGACAATGAAACAAAAATCCTCATCCGCCCCATATTGCCCCTAGTATGTTGAGGGCTTCTGGGAAAATAATGATAGTTATTTTACCCTGATATGCTTTGACTGTACAATTGGTCCCGTTATAACTTGATACATTCAATACTAATAAAAGAGCATTTAAAACAGGCATACTTTGATGGTTTCAAATCAATTTGCTAGAAATAGATTTCACTAAATGGTCTAGAACTTGAGACATATGAGCCAAAAATTGGGCCTCAAAGTTTCACGTGTAAGGTTTCGAGAGTGGTTTCACAAGAAAGTCTGCTTGTTTGCATAATGAAATACAATATTTGTAATAGTCACCTGTTTGTACCAGTTTTAAACATTTCTTTTTAATATTGTATTTTTTTTGCTTTTTCATGTGTATATCACCTGACAAACCATTGAAGGCATACCTACATATATTCGTTTTGGCAAGATATCAAGGCTTCAGATTGATTTGAAGTCATACAAAGTGTATAGCATGAGTTACTGTATATAATAAGATAAAGTACACCATTCGCTAAGCACCATGCGTATATAAATGTATATGATAATACAATGTGAATTTGGTCTTTCCCAAAAACATGTAAATGAAATGTTACATTTAACTTCTGAACAAAAAAATAAAGTATAAAATGACACAATCAAGTATTCAATTGAGCAATGTTTCCATAGACATAAAACAACAGATGAATCCATGACTGAAGCTATATGGTAACGCTATATTGAGCAAGATAATCAAATGTTATTGAAGCAAAATTAAGGCATATATCCTGAGAAAAACATAATTATTTCTTAAAATTTAACACGCCAGCGTGATTGAATATCTCCTGTTTAAATAGTTTTATGCAATCAATTATCACGTATTATCACGTACTTTATTACAATACATGCATTGGTGAGACAGTAATCACCGCTCAATCCAGCTAGAGGTTTGATCTGCAAAGTTATATCTATTGCGATATGACAAGATAAAAGCAATAATTACCTAAAGTTTATAATTCACACTAAAGGGACACAATCGATCTAACAGCTAAATTGTTTTTGGTTTTTGGAACTATCCTTTTTCTAGTGAAATGTCTGCAGAAAATTCTTCCGGATTGAAAACACTATCATTGAATGAAAATCAATGTCTGCAGAATAATTTTCCGGTTTGAAAACACTTTCATTGTTTGAAATTCCGCAGTCAAAATCTGTGTTGTATCCCGCACTGTTCCTCGTCGGAAGAACCCGGCACTTTAAGACTCCAATTAAACTATAAAAATAATTAAAGGTTCCGCGCTTGATCCGTCCATGTCATTATCATGATACCACGTCGAAATCAAGGTACCTCTTCACAGGTTTGGGAAGCGGCAAATCATGTACCCCACTGGGCAAAGAGTAGTTTTCATTCAAGGCATTCCTGATTGTGGATTTACATTGATGCGCTAACGGGGATGGCATATCTGTATGCGCAAAGTCATTGAGCATGGTCTCCCAGTGAGCGATAAAAGGATGATATTCCTTACTCAACTCCCTGAGTCGTTTCATATTGATATTCGTCATAGCACCGACAATTAACGGAACGCATTCGCGTATCGCATCAACTTGTTCATCACTGACGCTACAAACAGTGGGCGAAAATAGGAGAACCTCGAGACAGTCTTCAAAACTGAGCCAGCGGCTGTGGGTATCAGCACCGTATTTGAGCAGAACGGCAATGGTATCCGCACGCCTAGCACGTGTAGCAGCGAGCAGAGGTGTCTCACCAAAACCAAGCGCCATATTAATGAAGTTCGCCCCGCCCACTTTGCATTGTATACGCAATGCCGTAGCGGCTTTGAGAACGACGTCTAGATTACGTACAGCGGAACGGGCTTTGATGGGTGATGTATTGCTTAGAAAAACAAACGCATCGTGGAAGAGATCCATGAAAATAGCAAGTGACGAGTACTCTGGTTTGCAAATGAGATTGAGTAATGTACAAAGGGCGGTGCGGTGATTTTGCAGGAGATATTCCATGCGTCGGTGAACGTCACGGCTTTTGAGTAAGATATCCGTATGACCAAAACACCACGTGACTACACGGAACGTGCCGAACATAAAGGCGCGACAGTTGTTATTTGGAACGCGATAAAACTGGGTACAGTACTCGTCCAAATCAGCGACCAGCTTATCGAGCGTTGTTAAACCCCTCTGGAGATGATCATCTAATAACTGTTCAATCACGATCTGACTGTAGTTGGGTTCTGTAAAGAATAAGCCGAGGCGTACGAACAAATTGCGTTTGTTGACATTCTGTGGCGCTGCGGGCCTTGCTTGACTTTCAACGCATTTGATTGGCTGACGGTGTTTTTGATTGACGTGTTGATTGACGTGTTGGACGCAAAGTGGGCGGGGACATGTTGTGTCGACGCTGAGGGCGACGTACGGGTTGTTACGGGTCCGAGTGGACTGGTGGTGTTGATTGAGTCTCATAGTCGTGGTGATAATGTAGCTGATGGGTGGTATCAAAAATTAGGTAGATAATCTGAAATACATACGATTTTTTAAAGTGAATATACATGCAGAATCTTTTCAATATTTATCATGTAAACTTAAATTTACATAAAATGATACTGAAATGAAAATATTTGTTTAAACAACCCTTATAAAATCTCTACTATTTAGACTCTACTATTTATTATATTCTATAACGGGTGCAGCCAAACATACATTGTACCTACGATTTAGGGTAGACAACACATGATGTTAACAGACTAGTCATTGTCTACGGAGTGACTATAACTGTCAGTCAGTCATGTTACTGAAGTCATATTACTGTCCACCTTGCAAATCCAGTTTATTAGGAGCATAATTGCATTGATCATATTTCTTTACATTAATTTTGCCTTAGCTTTTCTTCTGCCGTAATGCAATTTGTTAAGTGCTTCTCTCACTGCATGCGATCTACACACGTAGAATGCATGGAGCTACGAGTAGACTTTTAACTACATGCATTATATATAAGATCGATTTGTTATATCAAATTGCAGACGGATTTTTCGTTCATGCATGGATGTGATAACTGAACTCTATCTGTGTTAATTAAAAATAATCAGATATGGTGTAGTAAATATACAACGCAATGTTTAGGTGTAGTTAGTCAATAATCAAAGCATACTATTCATGTATTTACCTGATTTAATAACTGTTTAACTACTCACAGTTTTATCCGAATATATCCGTATTTGTTTTTATATGATGATATATTATTAAAGATTTTATTATATGTGATACTATCAATGTTTCTTATCTAACACACCTCAGTGCTAAGTCCACATAAGCTTACAAACACCGCTAACTAACTGTACTAAGTCTTATATACATGCACTCTGTACAGTTCAATGTAACCAATGACGTATTCACTAAATTACCTTGTATATTTTTTCTAAAGTTTGATAATATGATATAGAATTCCTTATCGCCCTTGACAAACCCCCTGATTTCAAAGTCAGAGACATTGGCATGACAAAAAGAAAATGATAGATTGTGTCGATGATGCCAAAAATTATAGGATCTTATTCTGCCCCAAAAGAGAGCACCGCATCAGCGTGTCTTATACTACCACTCTCAAAATCGTAGAAGTATATATGCGAAACATTTAGGCCAAGTCTTAAGAAGGGTTATTTGTCTGGATTTTAATTACAGTTCTTAAAATTTATTTTTAGCAACTTCGAAAACATACAAAAAATATATTGCGCCATTGATGTAGCATGACGTTACCAATAATACAGCAAAGGTCTGTTAAATTGTGGAGTTTTAACGTAAACACATTTTGTCGCGCTATCCAAAAATAAGATTTTCGCGAAAAAAGTAACATTTCAGTTTTTGAAGAGGATGATCCAGATTCTACGATAAAAACGTGAGCAAAATATTCAATTTCCATCAGTAGATACAGTAAAAACATGTCTAACCTAACATCTCAAACGGGTAAATAAAACAACTTAAACACGTAAACGAAACTTTTCAAACGCGTAAACGAAACTTTCAAAACGGCTTAACGACCAAACGGCTAAACGACGAAACACTTAAACGACTAAACATAAACGGCTAAACACCTAAACGGCTTATCGATGCATGTACCGATTGACAATACATAACAAAATGCCGGTTTAACGCCTGAACGACTAAACACATAAGCGGTTAAACGACTTACCGGCAAAACATCACATAAACCCCTACATTTTAAATGCGTAAACCAAACTTTTGAAACGAAAGAATTTGCTATCAATATATAGGTTAGAAATGGTTTTAACTGTATGTGACAAAAGCAAAATGTTTCGGGTGCCTCTGTTTAAGCATTGAAATGTCATTATCATTTTTATCATGCTCATAGTTTCGGTGACCCAAATGTGTCAATAGAGTGGGGAAGCATTGTCACAGATCGAATGTATGTCAATCTCATTATTAGAAGTCCAACCACAATGCTAGGATATAACTTTCCGTTATTGTCTCGATAAGTCGATTGGAAGAGTATGGTGCTTGTAAAAGTAAAGAAAAAAGACGAAAGAAAGAGAAACAAAAAATGATAATCGACATACACCAAAAATAAATCAAGTGAGAAAAAAAAAGAAAGAAAATAAAGAAATAAATAAAGAGAGAGAGAGTGAGAGAGAGAGAGAGAGAGAGTGGAAGAGAGAGAGAGATAGTGTGTGCGTGGGTGTGTGTGTATGTGTGTGCGTGGGAGAGAGAGAGAGAGAGAGAGAGAGTTTATTGAGTTATTATATGTATATGAGTGAGACCAAATTGTAAGGAAATATGAAAGCGAACTGGAAAAATATAAAATCAAATATTAAAAATTATCTGCTGTATGACTCAAAATAAAAAAATGTGTGTTCCTTACTGATTGTGTAATATTCATTACACAGGTCTGAAATAAGGGCATCAGTACTTTTTATATTCTCTTCATATAGTTGATAGTTTTACGGCCATTAAATGACAATATTTCTTAAATGTGTCCTCCCTTACTGTTTATCATTGTATCTTTGACACGATGGGACAGGATAAGTGCGAAATTGTCAAGGATTTTCCAGCATTTTTTTTGTTATGCGGCCTAGATATTACCTGCATTTAGTGCACAGACAATGAGTGACAAAGAAAAATGTATAAACAATTATCATATTGAAAAACATATTGAGATAAGCATTAAGCTAAGAATCAGGCAAAATGCATTTCTTCCGTCTGCAAAAAGGAGCGCATTGAAAAACGTCACAGAATTTTTACTCTTAAACTAATCAGACATTCCGTAAAACTACACGTGTATACGTTTTTAATACCAGAGTGTTTACACGCTGGTATTATATGGGTTTATCCGAGTCATTTCATACACCGTGTTATAAAACCTTTATAGTAACCTTGGCAAATGCCCACAATTTTGTAAATTTCGAAGCATAAGAATCTTCTTTAAGAGTGCATGATTATGAATGGGCATTTTAAGCATATTTTGAATGAGTTTTTACAGTGTTTCATATTTTTGAATGTACCCATATACGACAATGAATATATGATGGATATATTTATAGAGTCAATGCTCTTGTAAATGTATTCTTAATGACATCCTTAATGCTTTATGCTTCAAGGTTATATACACAATAAAAGTATGAATGTCTAATGCACGTATACGCCACAAATAACCACACGACAGCCATTAACTCTTTTCCTGCCGAGTTTTGACGCAAATAACTTTCTTATGCTATCGCGTTATGCTACATAGTTATAGCGTAAAAAAACGTGTTTATCGCGTACGGCGGTATAGCTCAGATGGTTAAAGCGCTAAGGCGGTATGCTAGGGGTCCCGGGTTCAATCCCCCGTAATTCCATTAAATCATTTTTATTTTTCCAATGTTTTTTTCTTAATATTCATGACTGACGGGTCAATATTTTTGTTATGTATTAAATATTTTGAAATTGCAAATAAGCGCTAAGGCGGTATGCTAGGGGTCCCGGGTTCAATCCCCCGTAATTCCATTAATTCATTTTTATTTTTCCAATAGTTCTTATCATTACATTCATAACTTATGAGACAATATTTTTTGTTCGTTGAGTACGCTGAAGACAGTTTCTTTTAATATTCAAAGAGTACATTCTTTTTCCCATTAATAAGATGAGAGCCATAAAGAAATTCTTATAGATAAATGTTGCTTGAATTACTACTAACAATAAAAAACTACATCGCACATTTTTGCATCATATTGGAAATATTGAGACATTGCCGAGCAAAACATATTGCAAGAGTACATTGCTATTTGTTATTGACTTGATAATAAATTCTCTTACAAAAGAACTGTTATAAAGAGCATTAATAATGTTTTGCCATAATATTATCTAAATAAAGATTTAATAATATATTTATTAGGATTTCGATTTGAATTATGTTGCCGACGTCTCTCTCTCTCTCTCCCCGTCGCTTCCCTCTTCAAGGCATTTAGAAAATATATAATTTCTATCTTTGCTTTTAAGGCATTTAGAAAGATATAATTTTT
>LQRL01076672.1:5863-16840 GCA_001703475.1 Hydroides elegans
ATTTGATTATCAGAAATCGATATAAGTCTAAATATTTTTAAGCTCGATTTTGGAATTATGTTTCAAATAACTTTTAATTTTCGCGTTTTATCATTGGAAAATCATGGATACTTGATGATTGTTTATTAATTAAATATGTTGATGATTATCGATCGATTTCAGGCCCTTTTCGGGGACGAAGTCTCTCCACTGCTCGCGCGCTACATCGAAGACAAAGAAAAACTCTTATTCAACGTCGAATCTCAAAACGACACCTTTTTCGCACCCCTCCCCAAAACGCGCCGCCAAGAACACGTGGTACAACAACTAGTCAAAATGATCGGCAAGAATATCAAGCTTTACGACCTTGTTCTGCAATTTCTGAGAACTCTATTTTTGCGTACGCGCAATATGCATTACTGTACTCTTCGCGCGGAAATCCTGATGGCGTTGCATGATATGGAGATCCACGAGATATGTAATCTGGATCCATGTCATAAGTTCACGTGGTGTTTGGATGCGTGTATACGGGAGCGGTTTATTGATGCCAAGAGGGCGAAGGAGTTGCAGGGGTTTCTGGATGGGATAAGACGTGGACAGGAACAAGTACTCGGGTAATGATTTGATATGGAACTAATATAATTTTATAAGTAAAGATTAGATATCGTATAAATTCTTATCAAAATCACAACATCTAGCAGGAAACTGTTTCAATTGCTTGAAATGATTTAACGCTTCAAAAAATTGCTAACAACCAATTAATTCTAACTAATTTACCAACTTCCTGAAGGCCAAACCCAAATTTCGTCAGGGGTACCCGAGGCAATTATCGGGGTACTCGACTGCCCCAGATACCCAACACAGCTTAAATTCTGTATCAGTCCAATTTCCTTTCAATTCAACCAAATCATTAAAATATATTTTTCAGTGACATCTGTATGATCCTGTGCGATCCGTTCGCCATCCATACTGTGACTTCTTCCATCATGAAGTGTCTCACACATTCGGCCAACACCGACGTACTACCCCGCGTAAGCAAAACAGTTGTTTTGGCTTTTCAGATAATATGATTGATTCGAAAAAAGAAGGCAACGACAATTATGTCAATCAACTGAAATAAAAACGATGCATTATTTAACCTTAACTTGCTTGGAATCTCTCATTTGTGAACGTAGGAAAAAAAAATATTTGAATTAGTGTTAAAGTGCAAATTATAATTATCCCCCGTGAAAACGAGGGGATATAGGGTTGAGCTTGTCTGTCCGTCTATCTGTCTGTCTGTCTGTCCGTCCGTCTGTCCGTCCGTCTGCCTGTCTGTCCCGCTTGAGATAGGGTTCTTTGTGCACGCGAGTTGGGTATGAAGGAGTTGAGCTAGAGCTTTGAAATTTCATACACGTATAAACCAAGGTCTGAAGTCCTGCCTCGTCAAGGTTTCATCTCCATCGGTTGAAAATTGTCGATTCTGGAGCACTTAAAAATTGTCGATTTTAAACTTTTTTTTCAGATGTTAAGCACTTTGTGCAGGCGAGTTTGGTCTGAAGCAATTGAGCTAGAGCTTTCAAATTCAATACACGTATAAACCAATGTCTGAAGTCGTGCCTCGTCAAGGTTTTATCTTGATCTGTTGAAAATTGTTGATTCTGGAGCACTTTAAAAATTGTCGATTTTAAACTTTTTTACGATGCCAAGTTCTTTGTGCAGGCCAGTTTGTTCGGAAGCAATTGAGCTAGAGCTTTCAAAATTTATACACGCATAAACCAAGGTCTGAAGTCGTGCCTCGTCAAGGTTTTATCTCGATCGGTTGAAAATTGTCGATTTTAGAGCACTTTATAAAGTAACGAAAAGTTTATATTCAGATGAGGAAATGTGGGTGATGATATAAGATATTATACGTGGTACGTGGTATGTGCTTATATAAGCAAGCATGCTTATATAAGCAAATTATTTTTTAGATAAGTGAAATGATATTTTGTCTCCACTTGTCCCGTCAGCTGCACTCCAAAAACATTTTGCGTGTGATTTTATAAGCAATCATGCTTATATAAGCATATTTATAAGCAATCATGCTTATATCAGCATATTAATCAAGAAATTAATAGAGATGTGTTAACACCTAACTGGGGAGCCTGGTGTATTTGGAATGGGCTTACAAAAGTAATCGTGCTTATATAAGCATATTTGCTATGTAACTTAAATGATATATTTGTTTCACTGGCCTTGTCAGCTGCGTCTCAAAAGTATCTGGAATGTGCTTATAGAAGCATAATTTAATGTAATAAAATTATCTTTTTGCGTCACTGGCCGTGTCAGTTGCCTCTCAAAAGCATTTTGGATGTGCTATATGAGCTCGTGCTTATAAAAGCATATTTTCTTTAATTTATGAATTGAGGATACTTTCGCCAACTGGTCTCGTCAGTTCAAGAGATGTCTTCAGAAAGAAGTGAGTGATGATGCAAGATGTTACTCTGTTTTTCTTTCATCACATGATCTTGTTTATTTGCAAAATAGTTCGTTATTTCCAAGGTTAAAACTGACCATCCTGCATATACGAATTGTTGAAGTTCACGGGGGATCCAAGGTCACTGACCTTCTAGTTGACGTAAAATAGTCAATCAAAGTTTAAGCTCAATTATACAACACATCATAAAAAATGGTGTAGCTAACTATCACATATGCATATACATTAATCACTTTAATATTTGTGTTTGCAGCAAAATGAGGAGGTGGTGCTCTTATTACGCATGCTGTCACTCGGATTGGGCGCCTGGCAAATGATTGACAGTCAACAGTTCAAAGAAACAAAACTAGTACGTAATAGTATAATGTTTTGCCCTAAGTCTGATACAATTAGAAAGTAATACGCAAATATTATTTTCTTATACATGTAGTAGAAGAAAAACATTACTACATTTAATTTTGCTATTCTTACCATAAATGTGATCCAAGAGGATGGTTCAGTTGGACAATATTATCATCGAATTGCTTTCATTGAGCCTAGCGATATTTATATACTGATTTATGAGATAAAAAACGCGATTTTTAATACAATTAATATGGATTGATTTATATATAGAAAATATTTATATAAATATATGCATTGTGTTGCTAGGAGACGCATTTAGTAACCAAGTTGCTGCCCTGCGTCTTGTCTCTTCTAGTCAACGACCAAATGCACAGCGTCTCCGTCAAGCTCGGAGAAAAGGCGCCACCTCATGTATATGTCTTTATCTGTAAAATTGTATTTCATGGATTTTTGTTTAGATTTGAGCATTTGTAGGATTGAAATCGAGTAGTAAAAAATCTTATTATGTAATACTTATACACTTTAAAAATAAAGGTAGTTCCACCAATGTTATCGTTGTTAAGTGAAATATTAATTTATACACGGTGGTAAAACAAATAGTATATTTTACATCCATCTTAATAATAGGTTTCATTGACTTATGTTCTTAGAAAATAGGTAAATTCACAAATGGTTCTCCTCTATTTATTCGCTGAAAATTTTTAACAGGAAAAATTATATTGTGATTTCAACATCAATATAAGTAATAAGTTGTAATTTCATTGACAGGAGCCGATTCCTGATTACGTAGTGAGCTATTCTCGAACAAGGGTAGAACCAACAACAGTTTTCGCCTATTATACTCTGCATGTAAGTCGAATGATGATAGATCATTATTAGATTGGCGGTAAAGATTTAAAAGAAAGGTATGGGAGTCGGAGACTCGAGATTGAATAGATCTTTAGACGTACCGGTATTGATAATTCAATAATATGTTTCTGGTGATTGCAAAAGGAATAGACGCTTAATTTTATTTATGATGAATTAAATAAAATGAAAAACAGAACTGTACAGTATATTCAGTGTTGCGTTTGATAAATATAAAAGCAGCGCGACTCTGTATTATATAAAGCTATTTTTACGGTTAAAACAAAACCTTTATTTCTACCAATCATGTGATTGCAGGCATGTAAACAACGCGACAGTGGCTCCATCCAGCGGGCATTTGCGGTACTACGCAAACTCGAAACCGAAGCTGCCTATCAGGATACGACGTTGCATTTGTTGGTCTCTCAACTCTGCGTGCAACCAGATTTGTTTACGCATACAGAATTGACTCAAGTAGTACTCATGCAGTTTCTAATGGTGAGACAATGTTGACGTTTTGGTGGAGTTATTTACGCTTAGAAATTAATTTTATGAAGCGCATTAAATGAAGGTGTAACAGCAAACTATCCCAGTTTTCATTTAAGTTGTCCCTCTTTGCGTTAAAAACATGAAATAATGAATAAAAAAAATAGATTGTATAATTCACTCGTTTAAGAAATTTAAATCATAGAGGCAATCGATATCAGTCATATTTATTACTTTCCTTATGCAGATTATATTGATTTCATATACACAATGTTCTACTCTGTTTCAGCCAAATATCTCGCGCGAGAACATCTATCGTCACGTGATCCGGTTGCTATGGTGGGTGCATCATCGGTTGCCCCCAGCAACGCTTAGCAAGGTCATGGAAAAGCTCGAGCCGAATACACATGTAAGACATATTTGCCCTCTCTTATAAAAATGGAAAATCCTTATGATTTTTAAAACGCGGCTTGTGCGCTTTAGAATAAGATATCGCCTCTAGAATTTATGAAAGAAAATAGAGTTTTAGTACGCTCTTTGTCTGATATGTTAACACAGTTTGCTATTCCAGCGTACAAATATCGCATTCGTCGGTCGCGGAGTGTATTCGTTCTCCTCAGGGATACAATCCAAAAAATGCCCTTCCTTGTCACATAGATGGTTTTTCATTTACAACTTTATGCAAGCCCCTACATGTATATTCATCATTCATTCAATCATTTAATTCATTCATTAATTAATTCATTCATTAATTAATTCATTCATTCTTTCTTTCATCCACGCAACAAATATAGACATACTGCATTTATTTTAACAAAAAAATCATAAAATAACCCTTTTGATTCATTTGCAGTTGGGCGACGAATGCCACAGCGGTTACACTGCGTTAAAAGAGCGCATTGCCAACCACGTTCCCACGCCACCGAGAGAACCGGAAACGGCCACGATCGACCCTTCTATGATCAATGTGCCCCCGCCCACCCCACATATTGGACTTAGTACACCGGGGTTAGGGGTTGGGACACCGGGGGTTGGGACACCACATATAGGCATGACTAGTAATCCCTTCGCGAATAGATGATATAATATGTAGTTATACATTGTATATATAAGGAATTGATATGGCCACGATCGACCCATCTACAGGGCTGCATCTACCCCTGCGGGATTGCGGGATTCCCGCAGTTTCAGAAAAAATCCCGCAGTTTTCAGAAAAAGGTGCGGGATTTATCCCGCACTTTGATAAGAAATCCCGCACTAATTCAAATATAGTGCGGGATTTTTAGAAAAAAAAAATATAAAAATCGAATGTTATTGGTTACTATACATGTATATGATCTGTATTTGTGTGTATGTTAATTAAACTTTGAACAAACTGGTCAAATTTTGACTCTTTAGGTAGAAATATTGTCTATGGTTTATAATACCACTTCAATAAGAACCAGGGTGACCAGCGTCCGAAAAAATCAGTGAATTAAAAAAAAAAAAAATGATTTGAATTACTTATTATGGAAAATCGACCTATTTGGAAAAATCAGAGAAAAACCATGGAAATTGATTTTAGATGAAGGAAACAATCAGGGAGTTTCGTTATATTTATTATTTGTTATTTTTATCGAATGCTTGAAAAAAAAATCGCTCGCGCCTTCGGTGCTCACATACTCTAGGGTCGTATTATTTTTTTGGCTCGCGCCTTCAGCGCTCGGATAATAAACTAAACATTGTCATTGTCAAGTACCAGTTAAGGCCAGTATTGATTTGGTTCAGTAAAAACAAACAAGGAAATCGATAGACAGGGGACTGGTCACCCGAAAAAGAATGGAAAATTGATATGTTTATCCCAAAAATAGCGTGTTTTTGGTCAAACCGAAAATCCCGCACAACAATTCTAAAATCCCGCAGTTTTCTGAGTAAGGTGCGGGATTTCCCGCACTTTTTCGAATTTGCAGATACAGCCCTGCATCTATGATCAATGTGCCCCCGCCCACCCCACATATAGGACTAAGTACCCCGGGGTTAGGTCTTAGTACACCGGGGATAGGGGTAGGAACACCGGGGGTAGGAATGACTAAAATCCCTTCGCGAATCGATGATAATATATATTATCTATACATGTATAAGGATTATAGCTGCGATCGACTCCCATCTATGATCAATGTGCCTCCGCCCACCCCACATATAGTACTCCGCATATTGGACTTAGTACACCGAGGATAGGGGTAGGAACACCGGGGGTTGGGACACCACATATAGGGATAACGAGTAATCCATTTAGTAATCGATGATAGAATCCATCCCGCATATAGGACTGAGTACTCCGCATATTGGTCTTAGTACACCGGGGATAGGTCTTAGTACACCGGGGATAGGGGTTGGGACACCACATATAGGGATGACTAGTAATCCCTTCGCGAATCGATGATAGAGTATATTATATAGATAAGGAATAAAGCTATGATCGACTCCCATCTATGATCATTGTACCCCCGCCCACCCCACATATAGGACTGAGTACTCCGCATATTGGTCTTAGTACATCGGGGATAGGGGTAGGAACACTGGGGGTAGGGATGACTAGTAATCCATTTAGTAATCGATGATATAATATATTATATAGTTTAGGAATAAAGCTATGATCGACTCCTATCTATGATCAATGTGCCCCCTCCTTCCCCGCATATAGGACTTAGTACGCCGGGGATAGGTCTTAGTACACCGGGGATAGGGGTAGGAACACCGGGGGTAGGGATGACTAGTAACCCCTTCGCGAATCAATGATAGAATATATTATATAGATAAGGAATAAAGCTATGATCGACTCCCATCTATGATCAATCTACCCCCGCCCACCCAACATATAGGACCAGGGATGCATTTGGGCTGCGCCATTGGGCAAATGGCGCAGAAAAATTACAACGGGCGCACTTTTCGGAAAACAGTGCGCCATGACGGGTTTTCCTTTCGGGCGCACTTTTTGAAAATGGGTGCCCCCGACTTTTCACATGTTCTTTATATTTTTTGAAAATAGTGTTTACTTTTACTTGGTCAATTAGTTTTTTTTTGTCTATAAAGTGCACGTTGCAGGCTGGGCAGCGTCAGGGAAAACCAGGAATTTCACAATCAATTTTTAAATCCGGGAAAATCAGAGAATCTTGCCCTTTTTGGAGAAAATCAGGGACACATCAGGTGATGTCATTACGGATAAGGGAAAAAATCAAGGATATATGAGTTTTCGTTTGATTTCCCTAAAATGGCTTTGAATTATAAGTGAGGTTTTTTTTACGATTTACTTGAAAATGTTCGCTCGCGACTTCGGTGCTCACATATTTAAAAAAAAATCATAAAAAAATCTTGCGCCTTCGGCGCTCCAATATTGATTAACTATACAAATATTTATGGTTTTATATACCAGTACCAGATCTTTCTATGCCATTATCAATCTTGGTTTAAGGGAAAGAATCAGGGGCAAAACAGGGAATATAATCTGACTAGAGACTGGTCATCCTGACTATGGTAGTTAAAATCGAATTTCGCCTTGATATATGGCTCCTAATTTTGGATATATATCAGTGGGCGCACTGAAATAATCTCGGGCGCACTTTTCGAAAAGGAGTGCGCCCGTGGGCGCAAGATTTTGTCTGGCCAAATGCATCCCTGTAGGACTGAGTACATCGGGGTTAGGGGTTGGGACTCCGCATATAGGTCTCAGTACGCCGGGGGTTGGGACACCACATATGGGGATGACAAGTAATTCATTTAGTAATCGATGATAATAATTTAAGGAATATAGCTATGATCGACTCCCTTCTATGATCATTGTCCGCCCCGCATATAGGATTTAGTACCCAGCATATAGCAGCGAATAGCAAAAGTGGTGGTCCACCGGCCCGGGGCCGGTAGTTTTAGCGCTCGGGCCGGTAGATTTTCATGGCCCGCTTGGTGGTCACAAAATGTAGACGTTTATGACTTATTATCTTTTGCGAGATTTATGACAAGTGGGATTTTTTATAAAATAAAAAAAAATATATTAAAGTCTTGCTATGTGTTCTGTTGCATTTATAGAAAACGATTGTTACATGATATTTATAAAATATGATGTTGATGAATTGATAAAAATATGATAAATAAAACAATATATAAATTTGTTCTAGCTTTTATTCATTTTGCTTCAGGGACCTCGTTATTTATTTGTGCTCGGGAAACACTTAATAAACAGTATACTTCATGATTGCAATCTTTTTAAGCGACAGGCTTATTTAAGCCATACATCCTATAGTTGAAGACCCATCTAGGTTTAAAATACACTAATTATGGCATCTCGAAAAGAAGTTATAATTGCGGTAGCTGTTGCTATACACATATACAATGGTATATACAGGCACAAATAAATAAATAGTTAGATATTTTGTCATACATGTATATAACGGATATACCAGAGTTTACACAGAATGTATAATAGCAAAAACATAAAATAGAAAGTGTTGTTTATTAGTGTTAAAGACGAATTTGCATTCATGTTCGTTATGTACACAGTACGAATATCTTACATTGTGCATTTAATAATATGAATTTAAATGTAAAATATGATATTTAAGAGCAAATTCATTATTCAGATGAGAATAAATGTTTGCCAATTCTTTAAATTGAGATGTCAAATCTCACTCCATCATAGAATTCAACATAAACTTGTAGGCCTACTAAATTACAATAAATAGTAAACAACAGATCTTTTCATAATTAAACGAGTTTCAATGGTTTTGAGATACATTACATGAGAAATATTTTGTAAACAAGAATAACTTTTAAACGACATGTATATAATTAGAATACGGTACAAATTGTATCTTGGCTCACGCCATATATAATTTTGTTAAAACTAATCATATGCTACTATTATATGCAAGGTGCTGCTACTCGTAAACTACAAACACAAGTTATCTATACATATATATTATATTTTTGGAAGCATATGTTTCGAACAGACAGACGACATTTAAAATTTGATTAACATTTTTATATAATAACATTTAACAAGAAATCTACAATTAATCCATAATCTCAACGAGTAAAATCACAGAGAGCAAAAGCGAAATTGAAGCAATTTTCATTATGCACAAAAACATACATTATTTGATAAATAGCATAAAAAAAAACAATCTTGGAAGCAACATTTTAACATTTCTCAAATTGGTGTGTTGACAATATTTGAGAGATTTCATAGAATTACTGAAAGTTTAAAATAATCAGGAATCTTACATATGAAACTCCAATGCATAATCGTTTTTTATAGTACGAACTTGGAAATTTAAAGCTTTACTATTTCACAAATCGATCTACTATTTCCCATAGGACAGAAAACGAAACAGATAATATCAGGAACATTATCATTCATTTATTTCTAATCGACCATCATAATATAATTTCAAAAGTTTATATCATGTGCTCATTTATTCCATATTATTAATGATGTGAGTATAAAGTGAGAAAACTACTAAAATATCATATCTTTTTAAAGCGATAAGCCAGTGATAAGTAAAATTAAAAAAAAAAAAACAACAACAAAAGTTTAGCGCCAACAAGAGAGACTAGAATGACACATACCTGATTTCGGTAAAAAATATTAAACAAAAACTCAATTTCTCAATTTAATTTAAATATAATTATTTACTAGATTCTTCATAATAAATTGCGTAGCAATTAGGATTTACATAAAGGAATAGACATGGATACATATAATATACATTGTATTGCCCAAAAATTTACAAGAAGTTAAATATTTAGCTAAAATATTGATATATTGATTTGATCATTTGTTTTTTTTATATTAGTTATTTTTATATTTAAAGTTATTTTCATCAGTTATTTTTATAATTTCTTTATGATTAAGATCATTGATAATTTTGGCAAAATAACGCCAGCGCTATTTGCAAGTTTAATTATTTCGATATATATATATCTTTATACATGATAATAATTTATTCAAATATTAAAATGAGTATTCACTTTGACGTTTTTGGGTACAAGGGCCTTTCGAAACTCGGAAATAATATTAGTATAAATATCCCGGTAAACATACCGTAATGCATATTATGAGAAATCGTAAGATTATTCTTATGGAAGCTGAACATTTAATTTAAATTCACATACAAGGTTATGATTAAGCTAATTCAAAAGCGTCCTATTTCAAAACATATTATTCTTTATTATATAAGATGCCCTTTACTATCCTTCAAATACGACAAGATAAGTTAAACTAGAACCAGAACGTGTTTTCAATATGAGAATTTGTTAAATAACCTTTGATAGTGCGCATATACAGTTAGTTAACATTCATATTGAATACTATGTTTAGAATGGAAAACATACATTTAAAGCACCTCTATATCAAAATATTATATTTGACATGCCACAGTGTGTATACGAATAAACATCTTATTATGGACATAGCCTGAAATAATGCTTCAAAACTGTAGTCCAAATGAATTATTTTTTTTTTATGGTTTTTAGAAATCAAACATTTTTAGTTGAGGGAATAGGGATATCTAAAAAAGACCAATCAAATTTAGCCTTTCATACTTATGAAAAATCCGGATCAATGAACATAAACTTATATGTTATGACTTATGTATAAAGAACGCCTATATATATCACGTACATATATAAGTTAAACATCTAAATTATCCATTAAACATGGTTAAGTTAACATAATATACATTTAATTTATATTTCATAAACCCCGCTAGTTCTAATTTTGTGTTCATTGTTGCTATGATGATATCCGTCCATTGTTTATTTATGTATAGCATTTGGAACTATTTTTTAGTTGTCTCGAGATAATGGCACTATTTTTTGTTTGATTATAT
>LQRL01076679.1:0-10567 GCA_001703475.1 Hydroides elegans
TAGCCGATTGATGATATTGCCTTTTCCGCAAGGACTTTAAACGTGAACACTAGTTCTGTTGTACTTCTATTACTTGTATATGCGGTTTGTGTAATTGGAACAATATGTTCATGTAGTCTTCCTGATATTCTTTTAATAAGGCATATTGCTAGAATTTTTCTTAGGGTTGATAGGAGGATAACTGGTCGTAGATTTTCTGGTGGTCCTTTTGTTTTTCCTGATTTGGCTGGCTTGACATCATGCCATATTTATTTTTCCGGGATGTCAATTTGAAAACGACAAAATTACATGCAAAACAATGGCGGAGAATTGGCTTGAAACCTTGAAAAAGGCTCAGAAAACAAGTATTGTACAAAATGGTACGTAAATTTTAGTTAAATATAAAGTAAAGCATCACATTACCATCAAAACACTTATTGAATTTCAAAGTTACTCTAGTTATGACGGACAAAGGGTGAGCGATAATATGGGACCACGTTTATAAAATGGCAGCAGGAGCTGGATTTTTCTTTTGCGTCGTATTTGTAACCAGCCACTCTAAGCAGTTCTATATTGATATCAAAAACAATAAATGATGTATGAAAGTTGTGTTTTGTGTATTTGTTTGATATAAAGCTCGTCAAAAATGATTCGATAAATGGTGTCGTTTAGCGCGGATGATCTCGTCCCGTAATCTCGAAATATCTTAGTGATGATAAGGCATCTGTTATCGATATGATGCAATAATGATGTTTACATGATTGTCGTCAGTGGTTCTATTTATTTAGAAATTATCTCCAAATTTATTCTGAGTTTGGATCTCGCAAAATGTCAAGCTTTCACTCCCGCTAAACTTGGGTTGTGCCCCCTACCCATAGCTAACTTACTAAGTTAGTAGAATTTGATGTGCTGATAAAATAATAAGTCTCTAAATTATTATTGTTTTGAAATAAGGTTTTGGTGAAATAAAGATACATAGGCTTAAATTTATCGTTGCAAAATTTAACCACTTTATATTTACTCAAAATAATCCAAAGCGACGTTAAGAAAAAAGAAGAGGAAAGAAAGAAAAAACGCTATTCCAACCCGAGGAAAAAATATTAGTGAACAAATCTTTATCAAGTGATAGATAAAAGACATTTATAAATGAATTTAGAATAACATTTTAATTAATAAAAAAATAATTAAACATTAAAAATGATGAAAGCTATATTTATTAATCAATGATAACTTATAAATTAATTGGGAATATGTTTTGAACTCGATTTATTGAGTCAGACGGAAACCCAAAGTCTGGGCTCCAACCCGTTAGGTTGGTGTCTTTAGAACGATGACTGTGGTGAAATAATCTGAATTAAAAATAAAGTTATTTATATATGTGTTTTTTTTTTGTTGCAGGGCGACGTAAGAGTTTTGAAATGGCCGAAGAGTAATATATGCGGACTGGCGTTTTTGTAGGTATATTTGATATTTTGATTTGTATTGTCACTGCCTATGTTCAATCTGATGTACTAACTTTGATTTAAATTGATAAAGAAACAATAATTCAGGATTTTATCTTTACCGGAATTAGATCGTCGTGCTCGGATGACAAACTCCAAAAAGTCCATGGAAACTAACAGTTTTTGCCCGTCACGAGATTTATATTACCTGATGGCCCGATAGTGGAATCGTGTTGCCTTGGAATACCATTGATTACCATTGAAAGATATCCCCTCGAATTTCGAGAACAAATGTTAACAATCTCTACAGTTAAAATCCTATTGCTTTATTTTAGTACGCAAATGGAAGAATGCCCGCGGACTGAAGGGCGGTGGCGGCGGGGAAATCGAAGTGGGAGAGGAGCCTCGAGCACAGGCAACTGCAGCAGAAGTGGGACTCATGGAAAGTGCCAGTAATGTAAGTATTAAAGACCCAGCTCAAGTATAAAAGGGCACAGCCAAACCCCAAAATGGCATTCATATGCCAATTAAATACAGTTGAACATTCAAACATGGATCAGACTTTTTTGATATTTTATTTATATTTTAGTTTCAATTTAGATTTGATTTTTCGCCCAGTGATAGAACACTACACCATGCACAATATGATACAATTTTCAGTGCCAAAAAATCAATCATTATTTCAAAATATGAACTTTAATAAAATAAAATGTGAAAAAAATCAAAATTATCACGTGATATACAAATTTATTGAACGAATCAAACGCAAGGGCCATAGAGTGACTGACAACCTGTCAAGTAAAACCGCTGAAGTCTGGACCCCATTTTTATGGCCATTAATAGTCACGCATCTTAAATATTCGCGCTTTGATGCATGCACACAAACCACAATGCTATTTAACATTATTGCAGCTAGTACAATGCATTCTTGGGAAAAGAGTGATTGAGTCAATCACTGTTTGTTTAAAAATTAGCTTAAAAGCTGTAATATAAATAATCTGGTATGCTGGAACCACAATTTAACAGCAGGACTGTGAATTAAATGATTGATGAATAGTACATCGCATTCAAAATCCAGACTTTTAGTGCCCACCTCGCCTGCCTAGGCTGAGGCGACCGACTTCAACTCGGCCTTAAACAAACTACCTATTCTTTTATATAAGCTGCAGTATGGTGACACAGATTTGTTGTGAAATTATAGAGGTTGGTCTATTATAATGGGATTACTAATAGGCCGAAGAATATCGTTATAGGCCGATAATGTATTTTAACTTATACCAGTTTAAAGTGTAGGATCATTGGTTTTTCATTGAGATGTGGAGGTGATTGCAAGGTGATTGCATAAAACTTTGGCCGATGGCTCTGCGAAACAACAGGACTGAATGAATTTCCTCAGCAAACTGATTAAATATCTTGATGAATTGTTTTTGTAGCAACATGCCTATCAATATCATGTCCCTTTTTTGCAGCCAATATTCTTCCGTAAGGACGCAAAGGACTTTCAGTGGCGTGTGCGTAACCTGCCGTGCCCTCTGGCAACATATGACGTTAGTGCGGATAATGAAATCATCCGCATTACCAATAAAAAGTGAGTTTATTTCAATTCGTTATGTTAATCGACTGATGTAGTCAATATATGGATGTTAAACAGATATGGAGAGATAATTGCTTCCAATTTTGAGATATTGTATAGCCAGGGATGCATTTGGGCTGCGCCATTTGTGAAATGGCGCACTCTGTGAAAATTGGTGCACCCGTAATGGCACACTGATTTTCTGGAGGGCGCAGTCTCCCAGAACCGGTAGAGCAGATATGCCAATTTTAGGAAATTTCTTTACCTAGAAATGAATCATTTGTTGAATTTCGCATTTTCCTTCAACTAAATAAGGACACAGCTTGACTTTCATGTATAACTTTTGTGGTGCAACGCCATGTTTCCTTAAAATATGAGTTGTTTGTGCTCATTAGTCTTGTTTCATTAAATGAATGTTTTATCGATATATTGAACATATTTTCCAGTAGTACGAGAAGCCCGATGTGATACTGAATCTCGAAAAGCAGCTCCAGGCGGAATTCAAGAAAATGAAGTCAAGTAGTGACGGCGACGTGGAGTGCAATCCCAGCTGACTTCTGAGTGCATCCCGACCTGACGTCCGACTGCAACCCGAACTGACGTCGCACGTCCGAAACGAGACGTCGTTTCATCGATCTCACGTGTTCAAGCAGCACAACACAGCACAGCAGGTTGCTGTCTTTCTTTATTTCACATTTGCGTTTGCATGTACGCGGGTGTCGAAATTGTATCTTGTTCACTTTAGTATAAGATGGATATATTTAATATGTGTTCTGGACTTAGTTAAGATAAGACTATTAAGTTTTGTCATCGCTGACACACGGCACTCAGTTGATGACACAGAGCGGGCACCAGCGCAGATATCTTGGATTGATAACTGGCGTTGGTACTACACTGGCAGGGATATGCCAGATGTCAATAGGATTTTTTCGTGGTTTAAACATGTAGTTTCAGTAACAGGCCGTGGTTATATTTGTGTTTTAAAGTGCAGTTGGTTTATGTGTTGTCAAACGTATTGCTTTTGGGAAACTCAAAACGCTAGTCAGGTTACCAATAAGGAATGCATAGAAAGGAACACAAAAAACCAGCGTTTTGATGCGCAAACTTAACTACGGACTCAATCAATTTTACTTTTGTTGAGTGTTAACATATAATGACTTAATATCTCAAGCAAGATTCAGTAAATATAAGCGCCAAGTGCCAGTCAGACCGATATGGGATACTATGCAGCGCATTTGATGGGCTTTCATACGAGGAGGTGCTTGCAGATGTCGATTAGACTGGTGTATATTGATAGATTTATGTTGAACAAAAAAGTCTTTGGAGCAATGTGAATTCATTCAGTGTATATCTGGATGAAAGTGAAAAGATCTGTTAACATTTAGAACTTAATTGAATTGTGTTTATCTACTAAAATCTGAATACCGTCCACATCAAATAAACTGTGATTACAATAATCAAAATAGGAAGAAAACTAACTTGTAAAGCTTTAAAGACGTTGGGTGTCCTTCAGTCCGTCTGTCTGTCCGTCACCCTTTTTCGTAAACCGCATAACTCAAAGTCTCGATGTAGGACTCAAATGAAAGCCCCGGACCTTCGTTTCTTTATCCGATCCAATTAGAACAACTTCCAGTCGTGCATGGACAAAAGTAGTCGCGTGAACAAGGAACCAAGAAATTTGATGTTGCGCTCAATTTGAAGTGCTTAACCTTTCAATGGGCCCCTTGAGGTTCTTGACCGAATTCGACTTAATTTCTCCCGCTCATGCGCGAAAATGATTTTCCGATGTTCACCATAATCAGGGGAAATCTCGGCAAAAGTGAATGCTTTTCAAACTACTTTTCAACTAATGATTCGATAAACATAGAAAGACTGTAACCGGCTAAGAAATCGCACAATTAGAAGTGACTTAAATTAACGACAGAATATCCATTCAACATTGGGGGCGTTGGGTCTGATTGTGTTCACTGAATACTTATTTCCCTTTATTCTTGTCTTTTTTTACACTGATTCTTTGTTTTAAACATTGTTATGTAAACAATAAAATAAAATTAATTGTTGTTATTTATTTACTGAATAGACAGGGCTTCGCCTTGTCGGTTGCAATAAAATAAAATAAATTGTATTATATTATTTAATAACTGAAAAACGGCATTGCCTTGTTGATGAGATAGCGGGATTTCCACCAGAGAAAAATGTTCGCCACAGTTTTACGCCCAAGCCGGCAGCTTATAATTTTGAATCCCGCCAAATTATTTAGCTACTGGCGGGAATTTCGATCAAGAATCGTTAAGTTTTGCAAGAATTTCCTTATTTTATATATCATTATAATTTATATGTGCTCCTTAAATATAAATTGACGTACATGTGTATTATCATTTGATTCTTGCTATTAATTACAAACATTTTATTTTTAAATCAAAAATATAAACCAAAATACTAAATGCTGTCGTAAAAGGTAGATTATGTGCTTAGACCAGCTCACATAGTTATGTATAATAAGATAACCATCTTTTTGCCTAAATGAGTACCCTTTAAGAGGACACTGGCATTTTGAAATTTGTGGAAATATGTTTACATTCTCAGTCTTTCTAAATAAAAAATGTCAGATTTGAAAAGATCCATAACATTTATAATTTAATATATCCTTATGGCTTAAGGTAAGAGGCGGCCCTTGGGGCATTAGCTTTAAACATTTGAATTGAAACAGAGTACTAAACTAGATTTCGGGAAAAAGGTTTATATTCAGAAATATATTTATTATCGCATAATTCTTTTTTAAAAAATCGCTTGGGCCCTGGCGTTCACATTTTGAAATAGTTCAAATATTGTCAAATGTCGAGTGTAAATGTAAATGAGCCAGATTTCAATGTCGTACATGTATAAAATGCTATCGTCGATTAAGTATTTGAAGTAAATATTAGGCGCAGTTAGTGCTATTCATTTTGCATGATCTTAGTTAAGTTCGTTTATAAGATAATTGAATAAAATTCAAGGAGGGACGTGTATACCGGTCAATGTACTTAATAATCCAAATTGCAGGTTGCGTACAGGTTGAGTCCTGAAAGTCCATATGTAGCGTTCTCCCAATTATGATCCCTCATTTCAAGTTCGTGATGGGATAGTCCTTGAAAGACCCTTTATATAAATAAACTTTTACATTCTGATTCATCGATTAGGGAAATTTGACTACAAACCTTATTCAAACTTCATAAATCGCCAGTGTCAAAGGTGTCTGGACCAACCGCGACTAGACAAATTTGTACCAAGGTCGATTCGCGAATTAAAGTTCATTCGCGACTTTTATTTTGGACAATTTGCGCCAGTGACCGGGACGATTCGCGACTTTCCTTTAAATATTATCCTAGAAACTATAGCTTATCAGTATCAGTTATTCAATTCGCTCGATTTTAGAAAGCATATGATTTAGATATATGCAGGCTTCCCAGCGGAACCTTTTAAACCTTTTAAACCTTTTAAAACCTTTTTTTTTCGAGCGAACCTTTTTTTTCAACAAAAAAACCTTTTAAAACCTTTTAAACCTTTTTTTTGGCAAAAGCAAGATTTTTTTTTTCAAATTTTCATTTTTTTATACATAAAAAAGAACATCTTTATGTGTTATAAAATCGATTGTTCAAAAATTTTGCTCGCGCCTTCGGCGCTCGCTAATTTCCAAAACTCTAGGGGTGGGGGAAACTGACACTTTTTTAGGTGACCCTTTCAGATTCCGCTTGCCTAAAGATTTTTCGATGCCTTTATATTTATGGGTTCAGAAAACAGCAAAATTAATGAAATCGAGCAAACTTCCAGGTGATTTTTGGGGTTTTAGTAACGCCACCCCCTCCTAACCATGCTTAATACCAAAAATTGTTAATTTATATGAAGTATATTCTTTAAAATGCTTAATTAATTTTATTAACCCATGGAAACTATTAATAATAACCTCTCCTATCGAATATTTATTGTCAATGTGCCATTTCATTCATAAAACATTTTAAAATGACTCAAATATTTTGAAAAATAGGGGCATAATTTCGATTTTTGTTCAATTTTAAATGAAGTATTAAAACCATTTTAAAGCATACAATTAATATTTTAAGATGACGTTTATATTATATCACTAGCGTTATATGAAAATAACATAATTGGGTCGCATTTAAAACACCCTCCCCCACCCACCCTCTTTACTTGTCTTTGTGAAAACATATACTAATCTCTTATTATAGTGAATCATAAAGATCTACATTCAATTAGCATTTTCTATGGTGTATATAATCTCGGATTAACGTGCCTATGTTAAACTGATGGTCAAATTCCTTTGACATTAATATTCGAGAAAAAATGGAATTTTTTGTATTTTTTTCTGAAACGGTTCTTGACAATTATTTAGAATCCGATTTTTATGTTTTTGGTTGGCAAGGACGTGAATTCCAAAGAAAATCGTCGAAAGGAATACTCATGAGTAAAGCAATTTTAGGTTCATAAGTAATATAATTATATTTCAAAATAATGCTATCATAAAGACCTTATCATCGGAAATCTGTAATCTTAAAAAAATACTTAAACATGTTGTCTGGTCAATACATCTGTCTCAGGTGTTGGGTATAAAACAGGTCCAAAACTATGAACAAATAATGACTGTTATCGGAATAAGCAGCATTTTGAAAAATGAAATGGGTGAGGAATGACCAACATAAAAAAATAAACTCCCTGTTTGATAGTCGAATTTCAAGAATTTTGAAAAAAGGAAGACTAAGTTGAGACCAGATTTTGTTCATGATACCAACATTTATTCTTATGATTATCTATTGTTTGGAAACATCATTGATGGTTTTAATAATATATGCTGAAATCGCTGGTCTACATTGAATATTTAATGCTTGAAATAATTTTAAGAAATTTGTAAAATTGTGTAAATTGGCCGTAGCAGCCATTTTTAGACGATCATAACTTGACATATACGTTGCGCATGGCATAAATCACTTGTCATGTATATAAAACAACCCATATTGAATCAAAAACCAAAATATGGCAGAAATAGAAAAACCAAAACTTAGTTATTTTGTTCTTCAAACATGGTGTCGAGCGACGAATCGACTTAGTGGCTCAAGGTACCACTCTACTCATTAGCCTATATCTCACGTTATTTCGATCTCGTAGCTAGAATTTCGCGTAGACCTATCAATTCAAGTGTAGATTGCATGGTACGAATATAAAAAGGATTTGCGATGGCGACCAGGGGAATTTTCTGAAAATTGATTGATTTTGTATGGAATGGCTCCTTTATGACAGTAACAAAAAGTCTGTTTAACGGTTAATTAATGTATAGTTAACAATAAATAAGTAATTCTATCATTTCATAATGCTAATGTGAAAATATTAAAGAGAAAGAAATAGAAAGCAAAACGTTTTATTTTCAGTATGAGCCAAACACTTAGAAAATTAGTGTAAATTTTGGATTTCAGACCCCAGGGTCACTAAAAGTCCAAAAATCACCTGGAAGTTTAACCGATTTTAAATATTTTTGCGGTTTTATCACCCATAATGATTGGGCTATCGAAATGTTTTTAGGCAAGCATGATTTGAAATGGTCGACTTTTTTCCCCCATCCCTAAAAACTCTTTAAAAAAATATTTGTTCGCGCCATCGGCGCTCTGATATTAACTAAAAATATAGGCCTTGTTTGTTACTAAACACCATCTTAGATCGGGTCAGTATCAATCTTGGATCAGGGAAAATCAGTAAAAAATCAGGCAATTCGAAACTGACTGGAGACTGGTCACCTTGTAGGATTTGCCTCTGCCAGGTCGTCCATCCGTCCCTCACCCTAAGCGCGCACGCGGCGTATCTTCGAAATGATTGGGCCAATCAAATTTGAATTTGTTTATAAAGAGAACCAATATTGGAAGTGTGTAAGGGGTGGGGTGGGGGTAATTATGTTTTTAACCGAACTTGAGATTTTTCCATCGAGACCCGTTGATACTTAGGTATGAGTATAGGCATGAGTTTTTAAGCTCTAGATCTCAGAATCCAATCAAGGGATTCAGTTTGGATGCTAGTAATCATTTGTACAGGTAGTGTAGGTGAGCAACAAAGGGTTATTTTTCATTTTTGGCCAAAAGTCAGAAAATTAGGTCGCTTCGAACTGAGGTGATTTCTGCAACTAAGGCTTTGTACGTGTTAGAAATCCTTATCCAATGAAGGAGGGAGGGGGGGTGGTGGTAGGGGTGTTGTTCAATTCATATGATAAAAATGATTTGTTTATGTAGTAAAGGTGTAAAACGAAGGACTTGTTTCCTGTTATTAAGGAATTTAGACATAATTTTGGCATTTTGAATGACCACAAAAATATGTTATTGAGATTTTGAATTAGAATCAGGCTCAAGGGATCGAAAATACACAGATTGTGGGCGTCCAGTTGGGTTTGCGATCTCAACGATGGCTTGTTTATGTGTTAAACGATTAAAAAGAATGCATCTATGTGTATTTTATATCTGTTTAAAAAACCTTTTAAAACCTTTTTTTCTAGGGAAAAACCTTTTAAAAACCTTTTTTTCCAACACAAAAACCTTTTAGAAAAACCTTTTTTTCGTATATCGGTCGCTGGGAAGCCTGTATATGATCAAGTCAGTGTTCGGTTAACAGTGACCCATGGCCGGTTAATTTTCCGTCGGCCAATACCATCTGGCCCGGCAGACCAGTATAAAATCTTAGAATAAATAAGTTAACTTAATGAGTGTAATCATAAATTCTTTTCGTATTAGTTAGCATAGTCATCCTTTGTTTTGAGGGAACATTACCGATGATGTTGTGTCGAATGGCTACGGGTTTTGGTGGAAATCGAAAGGAAAAACTCGGCCTTAATTGTCACTCCGCCGCACGCACAACCGGTGTATTAGCTGCCAGAGGGTCGCTTCGGAAGCATCTCGAACTCAACCGAATAAAGATTTTGCATAACTCATACTCATCGAATATATATCCTAACGATAACCTAAAAAATCGCTCGCGCCTTCGGTGCTCACTTTTCGAAGACTTACATACATTATTAAAATTATTCGTGTGCTAACGAAATTAGGACAGCGCGTGTGACAAAATAGACGATGGTAAGGCTTGAGGCCGGTGAATTTATGTTAAAGGCATATTTTTTAACATCGGACAAGAAGGTTTTCGGCTTTTGTCTTAAGCGCGAACACTAGATCAAAATGAAATCCAGGGTATTTCTATAGCTCTATGGTAAATTGATTTTTCGCTTGGGCTTCCGGTACTCGCTTTCTCTGAAAATGAAGTTTAATTATAGTTATCATGTATTATAAAGAAACGTATATAGGGTCATCATACACAATTAAAATTTGACCCCCATCATTTCAGGAATTGACTTCGGTCCTAGAAATCGATCCAACAAGTCCTGGAAATCGGTTTCAAAAAGTCCTTGACATTTCTCATGAAAATTCTGTACGCAACCTGAAACTTGCATCTTTTTATTATGGCCCGCCTGACTATAGTCAGAGGGCCATATAGGTTTTGCCCTGTCCGTGCGTGCATTTTCTGTTTTCATCGGAAATGGTATCTATGG
>LQRL01076709.1:0-11974 GCA_001703475.1 Hydroides elegans
ATACACGCAATCTTTTAAACATCAATAGACTTCTCTACATTTTTATATATAGTTAAATATATAATTTTTACAGTATATATATATTTTTTCTATTATTTCAAAGTGGACTGTGTAAATAAACATAACTTTTTCATGCGGCGCGTGTGTGACCTGGCTTTACTTTTTTGCACTGGCTGTGGGCTCGTCGTGAACTATAAATTGTACATTAAAAATGCTGTTTTCAATGCTGCAGCCTGAAAATTAAAAAATGTCATTTATTTCATTATTTCGCTGTTTTTAAACAATAATGGAAATTCAGTTGTAAAAAAAAAGCAACAGCAGCATCTGTCTGAAATCCTTTTAGGCGCGTTCACCCGAAATAGTCCAAAAAAAAAAAGCTCGAAAGCGTGTGTGTTATGTTTTGTATACCAATTTCACCTCAAGAAAAGTGCGTGTAATTTGTTGGTTTGAATTATGCTCTTTTTATCTGCAATCTTTTCGTTTACGAAAATATGCAGATATTGCAATCAACCGATAAAATTCAATGTGTTCCCTTGCATCGATTTTCTATATATTAAAAATCATAACACACCCTTATATATAAACATGAATATAAAAGAGCTATCGAACGTGGAACATAGGGTATTTTGATAAAGATTTTATAAATGATAAAGAAGATATTTAACTTTTAAGACACCCACTCCTAAATTTAAATGTCATTTTTCTTCGCCTTGCTGAAACCACTGAGAGGGATCCCTGGCCCCTAATTGGCTCATTTACAGGGGTGTGTCACTTATACTGCACACGTCATTGACGTCATCAATCAAGGCTCGCTATATAAAAGCACTGTGACACATAATCGAGTACCTCACTTCGCTTTGAAGCCAATTATTGTAACTTTATGTTTTAATGAAATATGACATCTATATTGTGACTCAATTATTTGATAAACCTATAACAAAGTAGCTATGTATATTCTGCCTTTATATTGACCTTCAGCTAGATTATATCAAATATTGAACATTAAATGGGATCTTATTCCATTAGTTATCGAGAAAAAAAAAGAAACATAATATTCAAATAAGGGAAAGAAAAATATTGCAGATAATTGTGTTTTTTTAGAAGCACACCATCTATCTAGTTTCTTGATGAAATTGGTATAAAATTGGTATAAAAACATGACAAACACGTTTTCGAGCTTTTTTGGGCCTGTTTCGAGTGAACGCGCCTTTACGCTTGCCTGTCAAAAACTTTGCTCATCTAACCCATCATGTAATCATAGATATAAACAAGCGTATTGTTGACTTGCGTTCAACGACATAGCTTAATCTGACTCATAAAACGTTTTATTCACCTTCTCATATGTTTCAAATTTTCTGCTATTTTTTCAAGCTGAAAATGGCGACGCGGACAGCCAGGAAGAATCAGAAGGTGCTTTTTACGGTGAAGGAGAACAATACGGGAGTCCGGGAGGCGAGATCTACGATTCATCAGAAGGCTCCGAAGAGACTGAATTGCAATTCCACGATTTAGATCGAGGACGCATCCATATTGATAAACCTGGGTTCGAACCCGAGGAATCAGCAGAGGACATGGATAAATTCGAAGATCTAGATATGCAAGCGGCGAACTGGAATTCAACGAATGAAAATGGAACATCCTTTGGTTCATCAGAGTTCAATGAGTACGATGATTCATCGTGGTCTTCCAGCGAAGAGATGAGAGTCATTTATGTCGTATATAAAGGTGTGAGGTAGGCGACTGCTTTTGGTTTGAAAAATTGAAACTTGTAACATTGAATATTCTTTATACGCGTAGGTCTATATGTCTTAGAAAACTGAAATTGTATAGAAACTACAATCAGGCTTTTACTATTCCTGTCGAGTATAACGTCTGTATAGTCATTTTACTCTCTTATTGATTAAGCTTTACCTTTTCGTAAAAATAATTATGATATAACACAGAAATGCTTAATCAGCAGACAAATCTTATATAACATTTTTGATGCCTTCATTGTATTGTTTACTTTGATTTTTTTCGCAGATCAATGAAGAAATCGAAGACGTTCATCTACTTAATGTGCGACCATACGCGTCGGACTGCCGATGAAGCAACATTCAAATTCATCCCAGTTCGAGGATCCAAGGATTATGTAAGAGTCATAATTCTAAAAAAAAAACAATCGCTCAATTTACATGTAGATAGTTTGGCTGATCCAGAATCATGGAGGGACCGTGCTTCTATTTAGGTACAAACAATGTCCTCGGCATCCATTTATTGAATACATTTCATACGCCTAGCGTTATGGGGTTGTGCGTCGGTGCGCCTCATCTGATGTCGTTATCATTCATCACAATTCGTTAAACATCATTTAATTTCAAATTGATTTTTTTAATGTTAACATTATTTGTCTCGTTGTATGTTTAAAAAAAGTATCTTTCTCACGATCACTGTATGCATATTTGTAATGCAATTCATATCCTTTTATCCATTGTTTTGTAGCATTTTGAGCTTCACCATCAGTGCGCATGTCCCGACGGTTGCCCGGATTTCGGTCACCATGACCACCGAGATTATATGGGACCAATGAAGAATGAAAGCGGTAGGTGTAGGCAAATTTATGTTCAGATAGTGCTCTGGTACCAAATACAATTCAATGAAACTGAACTTAAATTAAGTAGATTGAAACAAAAAAAAAAAAAAAAATATATACATGAAGTTCTCTTTCAGTTAAGTATATAGTTTGAACTTGACATAAAATCGATTTAAACATATGAATAAATCATTTTTTTTAAATAATATTTTAACAGACATTTTAATGAAGAGCACCACGAAGCAATCACCCAAACACATGTGGTTGATCCTTGTTATCAATCTGGGCATCGTGGCGTTCGCAATTATCATAGGCAAGTATATCGATATAATCAAGATTAAACCTTAAGAACGGACACTTCAATTGACCAAACAATGTTATAACCATGTTAATCTAACGAGTCCGGATACCTAGCTAAATCGCTCGGGTTTCTTCATTTCTTCACTGCTTTATACACTTGATTTTTATTTTTATCGATGTAGTTCTGATTTTAACTACAAAAATATGTTTTCAAAATATTTAGAGTCTTTGCAATAAAGCTGTCTCTAAAAGAAGAAATCAAGAAAAAAACGCTTGTAGAACCATGCCGATCAATTCCGAAGAGGAGAGGATTAGTGTCATGAAAAACACTTCATGGTGTTATCTTAAGAAATGAAGAAAAACTGAATAACATGCAAAGATATTTTGAGTATTTGTATATCAACTTGGCAAAAAACTACTGAACTCGATTATGATATTATGATTTCGTCATAAAAAAAAACAAAAGGGTTTGTTGAAAAAATGCTGAATTATATTATTGTCTTTTTTACAGGTGGCGTTTTTTGCCGCCAGGGTGGCGGAAACGGGGCTTATTACAACATGTTGCCAGGTAATGACCTTTGAATTTGCTCGGTGATTGAACAAATATAATAAATAACCTTGGTTTATATGATTTATATATTTTTTATATTACCAAGGTTCATAATAACTCACGACAAAGTTAGTACTTTTTGTCATTTTTGTCATAATATTGTGACTTTGCCATGCGTGTATCGCGTGATATTGATAAGTAATATAAAAAAGTAATATAAAAGTGGTGCAACAGTTATAAAGAAAATAAAGTTCTAAGTTGATGCTCGTTTTCGAAATAATGTCATTCTTTATTCTTATTTAACTTTTTGGTAAAAACATAATAAGGCAAAGTGTACATACGACGAATTACTATCGTGTTAAAACGCGTTGTTGTTTTATATTCTAGCGGTTTTTAAGTCAGAACCTATTCAATTTGACGATGAAGGTGAAACAGTTAACCTATTACACTTTTTAAAGAGCAATTTCAGTTGAATTATGCTAGTGTGTAATTTTATGTTTATGTTGCTTAATGGAATTGCTTCTAACAGTTGGATGAGTTTTCACTTACGCACTAGAATTTCCTAATATTTAAGACAGCATACACTGTACAATAATTATTGCAAAACAACAACAAAAATGGTATTAAGCTTCGGGATTTTGGATGGATGCTTAATGGAAAGTTTCGATTACTTGATGCATGTAAGTCATATATTAGATCGATCCCTCGAAATATTGCATGATAACGTCGACGTTTAATAAACCCCTGCATATACAATGTATCTATTATTTATAACGCCCTCCACGACGTCATGTTTTACGAAGTCACAAAACTTACCGTACGTAGGGGAAATTTAAATAAATTGATTTTGTACATACTTTTATTTTTTTATATTTTCTAGATAAATCTATTCTGGTGAATGGATGTACGAAATGTAAATATGTCAGTTAAATATCCCATCGTTTCTAGGTTCTTTATTTTACATGTAAGCGTGCTCAAAAGTTGTACATGTGTTTTCCCATTGTAGTATATTTAACAAATATTGTGAAACGTGAATTGATGTGCTCACATTGTAGCTATATGTTTAACTTTATCTGAGTTTACTTTGCGAAAAACTAGTGTTATTATGTCTTCATCGTCAATGAATCTTACGTTGTTAGACGTTGTCTATGCACATACTGTAGAGTATACATATTCATAAAGAAATCATCGGAGATAAAACTAAACGTTAGCTATAACATGTTCCTTACAAATCGTCAATGGATATTTAGTCGCTAGACTTAAGCCATGCACATAGAGTTTATCAAATAGTTATCCGTATCGAAATTATCTATTATAAAACAGCAGTAACATGGTTCTTATACAAGCACGGATACCGTCGAGGGTCCACTGCTCTTGGCTTTATATTCATGTGCAAGATTCTCATAATTTCCATCGGCACCCTTCCGTGAAATCAGAGCAAGCGATGATCTGTCGACATAATGAAACTTAGTAATAATTTCGAATTTATAAATTATCTATAAATTATCATTATTATATATATATTAATATAAATGTTTAGTTTTCATGTCTTATATTACTATAAAGATTGTCGAAAACGGTACAGAAATTAAAGGTATGCTGCTGATGCTTCATTCCTATGAGTTGAAGTTGATAAGACTTGTAGTTTAAATTTTAGATTTGATAATTAGCACACAGTCAAAATGGAAAGATAACTACAATGTATACAACTAAAACCAATATTCAAATATATGCTTAATCAAATTAAATACCCACCTATATTCATAGTAACCGTTCACAACCGGCGATCCCATGTCAAGCAGCAATTGCCCCGGAGCGGTGCGTCCGTTGCTATGAAGTGACGCAGTGTAATCATCACATGTTGCCAAGACAACCAAGCTTCCGCTTTCCATCGCATTCACCGCACTTACCAGGGCATCCGCGTTTGTCCCCGCTTTCCACGTGTCAAAAACTGTCGCTAACTGAACGTTGCACGTGTGTTCCGGATAAATCTGTAAGAGGAGAATGCCTCGTGGTACACCATTGGCTGCGTGTTCACGCGTAAGATACGATTCCCCATTGATCACAATTCTTGCACTGTCAAACGTGAAACCGGAGTCGTTATTTCCCCAACTTTGAACTTCTATGTCGCAGTGTCGATATCGAAGTATTAGGTCGTTGTCAGGCTGGCTTAGCAACGG
Source organism: Hydroides elegans (assembly GCA_001703475.1). Taxonomy (NCBI): domain Eukaryota; kingdom Metazoa; phylum Annelida; class Polychaeta; order Sabellida; family Serpulidae; genus Hydroides; species Hydroides elegans. Next base: position 5,603 of record LQRL01076709.1, read on the forward strand.
TTGCCATGGAATCGTTACTTTAGTGATGAATTGACATTGGAATTGGTTATTGTTGAGTATGCGTAAATTGGTTGCAATGCATTCTGGGTCCAGGGCACAGACAGCAACGCAATATTTATCCGTAATGAATTCAGTCCAATTATTGTTAGAATTCGACAATAAAAATCCATGCAATTTGCGAAATCTAGAGTATGAGACTTCAGATCCATATGTTTGCAATCGCGTGTTCAGTAGATCTGAGATTAAAATGAGAACATTTATAATTTGAAACATATTCATTGCAATGCTTGTAATAATACACTTTTTCATAGTTGAAGTAGTTGTGTGTTTATGAATCTATTGTATCGATTCGCTATCTAGTAATATGAAATCATCAGAATATAGCTTCAATAAACAAAAGGGAATGTGAAATTGTAAAGTAATAAAATAATTCAGAAATTGTAAAGTAATAAAATAATGCATAATGGAAGGATGTTAATTGGCCATCAAATAATTATCATATTGATCCATCCGGTCGTTATAATAGTGCCTGCAATACATTACAATAGGCTCAATTACTTGCGAAAAAACATGAATAATAAAATAATCTGTCACATTATATTGGGAATCAAATACTCTTTGTAATAGTCCTGAAGATCTCGACAGGGGTCATAATTTCGTGTGAATGTTGAATCAATATTAATTTTAAAGCACTCCATACCGTGTGTGATTATTTCTAGGCTTTAGAAAATTGGCTCGCACCTTCGGCACTCGCGTTTCTGGCTGTTGATTAAAAAAATATGCGTGATTGTCATTCTGACGAAAGTTTGATATTGCGGTCGCATTTGCGCTACCGTCGGGTTTAAGTTAATGTGTATCCTTGCCTAGGTGTTACTATAATTTCAGTCGTTAGGTTGCTAAAATATCTTCAATATCCTTACTTAAATATAGCGATATGAAGTCTAATAATTATCAAATGTATCAAATAGATCCATCCGGCTGGCATAATAGTGTAGTTCGTGTAATTATTATCATTCGAGTTCATTTCGCATAGTGTTATCGTATCATTTTGTTCCTTATTCGGCATTTATATCTGCTATTCCTGTACTTGGTCAAGTAAACCGACGAATAACTTTTAATCGTGTTTTTATACGTTAGCTTTATACCTTAGCTGTTTTTTTTTTATATATTATGAATCAATTATCTATCTCCCTCCCCGACTGACACGTTCGATACTAAACCAGGTTTACACATAGTTTGCATTTATCTATATTTCTATATTACACTAATTTCGCCTTGGATTATCTAAATAGGTTAACAAATCATGTATCATATTTTCCAATACAATAGCACTGCACTCGAGTCGCCTAACACTGGCGAGCAGTGAAAGTATCTTCCAGAAGTTGCACCATACCCATCATCTCAAAAGACCCGAATACCTCGAGTACACATCCTCACTCACCAGGGCCAACCAAGCGAATGCCAACCGCGGAGGCGTTATACTGCATCGCGATCTCGATATTGGACATAGGTATGTGCTGGAGGGCTGTTATCATTTTAAAAAGGTAGACTACCATAAAAGAGGATAGAATCGTATTCCCAAGCCAAATGGAAACATGATATTATATCTATTATACAGACCACAACCATGAAATTAAGAAAATAGGAAACGTCCCAATATGAGGATTAAAAGGATTTTTTATCCGATTTGGGTTAAGTCTAATGATTTAGACTTGATTAAGGTTTCCTGAGAATATTGGTAAAGGTACTAACTCAATCCTTTTAATTAAAATAATCAATAAATTTAAATGTTTTATAAGTGGTCCTCCGTGGCGCAATGGATAGAGTTGGGAGCTTTTGTACAAACATACAAGGCGTACCGTTTTTTTTTCAGCCTCATAATCTTACATGTTAATTAGCTTTTGTTCCGCATAACAAAAAAAAAACATTGCATACAAATAAAAACCCTGTGTAACAACTGCTCAACTACTCAAATCGTGTTTGTTATGCATTTTATATCAATTTCACTTGAAGAAAAAAGCGCTTATTTTGTTTTAATTATATGTTTTTCTTCAAGTGAAATTTGTATAAAGTACATAACATGCTTTGAGCTGTTTGGCCTGTTTCGATTGAACGAGCCTTTAGGCTGAGTGGCGGTCATTCGGCGCACATATCTGTCTTTAACATGGTCAAATATAATTGTATTCTCTTTTTTTTTTCAAATACACTGCAGTTCCTTTTATCTGATTCAATCAAAATTGTTGTATGTCTTAGATCAGCCCATTTCAATTACTCATGCCCACTTCCACTCATAATATTCCGTATTTTATCTTGGCCTTAGGCTGGGCGGTGGTCTGTTCGGCGACACGTACCTGGCCGAGTTGAACGAGAATAAAGTGGCGGCCAAGCGCATCAATGTAGGAGTGCATCAGAACCAGCTCACTCAGGATGACCTGGCCTACATTCTGAAGGAGACCAACCGACTAAGGTGGGTGAATTAAAAAAAAACATAGTTTTTCATTTTAAAATAAACTTATATTTTTTTATAGTAATAATGAAGCAACTGATTTTCAACCACATTGTATAATTAATTTTTCATATTTAAAATATATATATATTTGCAATGTGTTTACTTGTGTAACCGGCTCATATAGGACAAATGCTCCACTTTCTCTGTCGAGGTTTAAATTAGTTCACACAAATATAAACGAGGACATACATGTAATACAGAGAACTACGGAAGAGTATGTGGACTAGGGAATCGGTGCATGGTTGGGTAAATGCAGTCAACCAATAAAATCCTGGCTGTGCCAAGACATGAAATATTTAAAGTTTATGGTAAAATGTACCATGAATATAGCAGACCCATGAACTGTATGTGCCGTATAATACAAACATGACATTACCAAAACATTAATTAATGAAGAGCACCTCACGAGCTGTTCCCCCGAAAAGATGCTCCTGACCAAATTCCCGCTGGTTTGGAAATTTTGAGACAATTCTTTCTAGCTTTGGAGATTTTAGTAGTTTGAGGAACACTCTTTTTATTATTTTCTTAATTTTTGTAATCTATCATGGGAATAATTATTTCGAAATTGATCAAACTTGTTTATAATTGTCTAATAAACTGTTATTTGCAATATATGATAGATAATTTAGTTATATTCAACATTTTAACGTTCACAAAAGATGCTCCTTTTCTATTCTAAGCTGGCTAATAAAGGAGAAACAGTCTAGTTGGCTTGTATAAGTGGCTTGAAAAAAAAGATCTTTAAATATAATTAATTTCTTGTTGTGTGATATTGTAATGTTGTTTTACGGTGATTTTACGAGTTTTTGAAAAAGGTGTCGTGGGGTGTCCTTTACTCATGTTACATTGTACGTAGTATAATATGGGCTAATTGGTGTGTGAGACCGACGTCCACGAACCTTATAGTGATCCAAAGACAATTTTTTGTATCAACCATTTATTTCCTTTTAGTAATAACGTTATCAACAACACTGTTATATAGATATATTGAGATCTCAAAATTACAATCATTCATCGTGACCCATTCACCGTCACATGTGCATATATATTCACACAAAACAAATAGCAATTATAAGTAGACATATTTTCAAGATTTGAAGCCTCTTCAAGAGAAGCCTTTAGATTTTAGGCTGTGAACTTTGGATCAGTTCACATAATTTCAGCAGCCATCAGTTCCTCTGAAAGATGTGTCATCTGTCGTTGCTGTTGGTACACGGTCACCATTTGTTCAGACAGCTCTTCGGCAAAGTCGTAGAACATTGCATAGACACCCCGCATGGTCTGTAGTTGAAAGTCAATGGTCTTTGACAGAACTTGATTCTTGCTGTTCTTCGCTCTGGCTTTGCGGCTTTCGAGTGTTGAGATTTTCTTCAGCAGCATGTCCATCTGGTCACATGATTTGTCCAGGCACTTCTCAGCTTTTCTCAGAGAGAATCGCTTTTTACAGATTTTGTTATGCTTCATGTTGTTTGAATGTTTGTAGTTGTTCGCAATGAACTGAATGATGACCACAGATTCGCATCGTAACTTTATACTAGTAACTATAGAAATGCTTTGCTCCGGGAACTGTCAGCATGGGATCAAAGTGTCGTCCTGGTGCTTATTCGCCCGAGTCAACAATGTCTCAATTGCAATTGACTTGTGATGGCACCAGCACGCTGTGCTCCAGCCGATCAATGAAATGGGTTAATTGCAATTACGTTTAGTGTGCATCCTGAAGCATACGGACTTGCGGATGAAAGCTCACAGTTGCTGCACTAGCAATTTGTTTGTGTTTTTCTCTGTTTCTTAGTTGTTTTATGATGTTAAAAGGACAAAGGATTGCTTTGAGTATGACCTTCTTTTCTTCTTCATGCATTGATAAATATTCATGCATATCACCTTGTTGTTTAAAATCATGCTAATGACAAATGAGAGCGGTCACCTCCGGGTATAGAAAAATATCCACAAAATCAAGTTATGAAAAATCAAAAGATACAATTTACAGTTTCTTGATCAAATGCAACCAAATTGCAATTAGAGTAAATATGCAATATGTTTATGATTAATCATATTAATCAATGTGTGTTTATTCCAACAATAATGACACTCAAAGGTCATTGCATCATGTATGTCGAAGATTGTTTTTTTTTTCAAGAATGGACGTTGCTAACAAATAACTTACTATTGTCTTATATATTATATTATCAATTTAAAATATACCAAAAATGACTCATTATGACATAAGAAAACAACTTCTCCGTGTTCACGTTTGAGAGTGATATCACAATTTTCCATTTACAGCAAGCTCAACTTCAAGTACCTGGTCTCGGTCTTGGGTCTGTGCCAGGACTCACCACAGCCCTACGTTGTGCTCGAGTACGCCACTGGCGGAAACCTCAAGGACGCACTACGTCATCAACCGGAAACGGGCATCACATGGACACGTCGACTCAAAATAGTACGTCGTGATGGGTTATAGATGCGGATATGGAGGGGTGTGCTGAGTTGAAAGAATTATAGCCATGTAGGATTTTAGGGTTGAAGGAGGGATGGAGTTTAGGGTTGTATAAGGATACAGTTTTAAGGATTCAGTTTGGTTTGGTGCGTTTTTATGTGATAAGAGTTTGGGGTTTAGGCTACAACGATTGAGATGTAAGGATGTATTTAAAGGGGGAATTTGTTAAATGCACTCGTTCTCCTTTAAGTGATTAAAATATCACAAAAAAATCATGAATAGATTCCTGTCATACAACTTATGTTGATACATTCAGAGCATCCAAATCTCAGAGGCGATGGCGTACCTGCACGCTGCTAACCCACCAGTCCTCCACCGCGATCTGCGCTGCGCCAACATCATGCTCGATGACAACGATCGCGTCAAGGTAATGAAAATGCTGATGCATGAGAGATAAAGGGACGCTATAAGGACATATGGGAAGGACATCCTTTGACATATTTTTCAAAATGTTGTTATATCACCTTTAAACAACTCTACTCAGACGATCAACAACAAAATACTCATTTTTGAACATAAACGTTGTGCATATAGGAAGAGTACCTCACGAGCTATTCCTCCCAAAAGGTGTTCCCCACCAAATTCCAGCTTGCTTGGAAATTTTTAGATAATGCTTCCTAGCTTGTAGATATAAGCCATTTGAGAAACGCTTTATTGATAATTCCATATTTGTTATAATACGTAGTGATAATGCTTGTTTATAATTTGATTATATATACGCGCGATAGTCCAATAAACTGTTATATTGTTCATATTATAACCTGGATCTTGAAATCGATAAACTTGTATGAAGATCGAAGAGGAGAAGGTATAAAGAAATGTGTGAGTGGTGCTTAAAATCATACAGGGTTGAAATCCTATTTGGCATTTATTCTGAGGTTTTCGAATGTCAATTTGTTTTTGAAATCAAGTCCACCAGACTGACAAAATCTGATAAAAAGACATACTAAATTATACTATTGTAGTTTTGAAATCTTAGCGCACAAACAATGACAAAGACCAAACACAAGAAAAATGACAGAGTCCCACAGTTTATTCTGGAGTAGCCCTAATGACTTACATGATAAACAAGACCAACAATATTCAAACAGATCACGGAACTGGACATTCGTGTTAAACATTAATATACACTTTTTTAACAATGCGTCGGCAGCTCTGCATTATAATCGTGAACGACGCGTCAGATAAATTCAGCGTTTTAGATATAAACATACTGTTGATTTTTGGTTTCTATTTTTGATGAAATTCCATTATTTCTAGAGATATTTATGCATTTACTATTTGTATGATGCCAAGAAAAGCGTCAGATAAAGATCTAATTATATTTGAATGAAACCTTGCCCCTATTAGTAGCTTGAATCAATTC
>LQRL01076727.1:902-13913 GCA_001703475.1 Hydroides elegans
GTTGATATCTCTGAAGTTGAAGTCTCCAACAATTATGCAGTCACTAACACTTATTTGATTGAACGAGTCACAAATGGTTTCAACATATTCCTGACCAGCTAGCTCGGGTCTATAGCACACACCAAGTAACATATGACATGATATTAACCGCATTTGTATGTAAAAATGATCTTTGAGATTTTCTATTTTATAGATTATTTTCTAAAGAATTTTATAATGCGTTTTATTGTGGCCTATTATTTGGAAAAAAATAATGTATTCTAAATTCAGGGTTCATACAATTTTTCCAGAATGAAATTCCATGACTTTCCATGACATTTTCCATGACATTTTCCATGACAAAAATCACTATTTCCAGGACCCATAAAAATGACTTATTTTTTCGTTAATAGTTTGTGCAACATATTGCAACATATATTAAGACCACAGTAAACGTGATTCAATATACATGTATATAGTGTTATATTTAACATATTTCGCCCTTGAGAATCGTATAAATTTTCCTCTGCTAGTGGATAAATGTACAATATGTCAAAATATTCTAAAATGGAATTCGAGCGCCGAAGGCGCGAGCGCAATTTATAAAGGCATTCAAAAAATGTATTTTTACAATGTTTGTATTTCCATCGAATTCACATTCGCGCAAGCGGACGAACCGTCAGTCGCATACAGCAGGGCTTTACCTTAACCGAAATTAGAAGTCGCACTCGGGCGACTAACTCCAAAAAGCTGTTCACCCGACCGAAGAGTAAGTCGCCCGGCACATCTATAACAAAGGCGATACCTCAATCGAATTAATACTTGATCAGAATATATTCGTCCTCAAATGTCTCAACGACAGCCGCAAATGGTATTCAATTAATGACGGTATCCTAACGGAAAGTGAGCGCCGAAGGAGCGAGTGAAAATTGAAAAAGGAATCTTTCGCGAAATCCATTTATAAAGCATGATAACTTGATAAATCGACGTTGGGACCCAATACCAATTTAATGACAGGCATCCATAAGGTAATGAGTGGCAGAACACTTTAGATCCATACAGTAAAAGATTACATCTATTCATCAAAAGTTAGATAAGAGGATGGTTGCTCGAAGTAAAATTCAAGATCAGAGAAAATCGTACCGATACCGATATGCATACTTATTATAGCCGGTACATGTACCTGTATAGTTATACAATACATGAAAGAACCTAAACAATGAAAAATATAACAGATAAGTATTGATCAATAATCGAGCGCCAGAGACACGAGCAAACATTAGCACTACGCAGAAAACGAATTGATTATTTGACTAAATTACGAACCCAATTTAACAACAAAAATGTTAAAAGTGAGCAAAAAAACTTAGTCGCGCGCCGGGCGACTAACTCTTAAACGTTAAAAGTTAGTCGTAGACGCGACCATGCGACTGCTAAGGTAAATCCCTGGTATCATACGCGACCGTGCGACCGCTAAGGTACACCCCTGCTACCAACATTTACGTTAAGTACCAACAATGCCCTAGTAAATGAACACATTTAATGATATGCTCAATTGAGTATAGATATATTCGATTGACTTTAGAAAATACAATTGCGCCAAAGGCGCAAAGATTTTTTTTCATATTAATGTTAAGAAAATATACCAAATATTTTCATAATTATGGAATTTGTAAAAACATACTTTTTCCATGACATTTTTGTAAAATTCCATGACTTTTCCAGAAAAATTAATTTCCATGACATTTCCATGACATTCCATGACAAAAATATTTTTCCAGGTTTTCCATGACATGTATGAACCCTGTAAACTTCTTCAGACATCAGAAAAAACGTGCCCTATGCAGCACCAAAATATCAATTAACAAGGAAGTATTTGTGAAACACGAAAAGGCCCCAACCGCCCCCCGATTCGAAGGGGTATTGACTATCTCGTATATGCCCGTGTTTTGGAAATTCAAAGCTTTTGGGCAATTTTGGCCAATCCGGTGGCCGCAACTGTCAAATGGCACATCTATACGCCAAGACCTTTCATATGAGCCTATTCCCAGGTCTCTACGACCATCCGTTGCAGAGAAACAGCCTGGAAAAGCACAAGTTTCGAAAAACCGCTATTTGTGGACATTTTGGCCAAATTCGGCCATTTCATGTGGCCGAATCTGGCCAAAACTGTCAAAAGGCACATCTACAGGCCAAGACCTTTCATTTGAGCCTATTCCCAGGTCTCTACGACCATTCATTACAAAGAAACAGCCTAGAAAAGCTCATGTTTCGAAAAACCGCTATTTGTGGACATTTTGGCCAAATTCGGCCATTTCATGTGGCCGAATCAGGCCAAAACTGTCAAAAGGCACAAAAGGCTACAGGCCAAGACCTTTCATATGAGCCTATTCCCAGGTCTCTACGACCATTCGTTACAAAGAAACAGCCTGGAAAAGCCTATGTTTCGAAAAACCGCTATTTTTGGATATTTTGGCCAAATTCGGCAATTTCCGGTGACCGAATCTGGTCAAAACTGTCTAAAGGCACATCTACAGGCCAAGACCTTTCATATGAGCCTATTCCCAGGTCTCTACGACCATTCGTTACAAAGTTACAGCCTGGAAAAGAATCGATGACGGACTGACAGACGGACAGACGGACAGACGGACGGACACCCCGAATCTATAGGCCCCCAACCTTTGGGGTTGGGGCCTAAAAACATTACTTGAATCATAAGGCCAGCTAATGTCGAGACTGCAGATTTCGAATGGGCGATAATATAGTATCATTTTGAAATACGGCTATTTGTCCATGTGATGAAAATTAAAATGCATATAGTATAGGCCCCAAATACAATAGATAATGAATATATTAATTTGAATAAATCTAGAGTGATTTAGTATGTACGAACTCGTATTGATTGACAAGTTTGAGCCGATGTTTACATTTTTTTGCACATTGGTGTATTTGAAAATGGGATATAGGACGAGGAAACAAAACTTGGTTTTACACGAGCATTCGTAGGGTGACATCTAGAACAATTATTGCATTTATTTGTATAAGTCAATCAAGAATTGTAAGTTATATTATCTTAAGTCTATCTATGAAGAAAGAAACACATTGCGACCAAATCGACTGAAGTTTTAAGGTCAATATTACGATATATATGACGTTTAAAGGTCGCGACAAAAATTAGAAAATGGCATTTCGTATTTTCTGGCAAACGTTATTAAATAATTCATTTATGATATAGCTTTTTCATAACTGATACTAGGGATTTGAAATTTTAATGGTCTCATACCATCTTGTCAAAATAAGAACAAAATAAGTGATTAGTTTGCTATTCTTTCAGAAAATTCCAAAGGCCGATATTTTGATGTTCATTCACTCTTCTTATTCTCTTTCATTTGTTATCAGATTAAAACTAACTTTTTAAAGCAGGATAATTCAACAAAATATCTAGCTCTGCGTATGAAAGAGGCCAAATAAAATTTCAATGACAGATTGGATAAAAGATACACTATTGAAATATATTTATGGCTTTAAAGCTATGATTAATAGTGTCATTTAGGCTTCAATTAATTAGAATACAGTAGACTCTCGTCAAACCGATCTCAGTTTACCGAAATATCGGTTATTCCGAACTAAAACCGCCAGTCCCGCCATATTTCTGATTATTTCTGATTTCCTTTACAAAAATTCCGTTTATCGAGGTATCGGTTTATCCGAACATATTTCCGTGATTTTTGTTATATATTTTCAAAGCATTTTAAATAAAATTAGCAATTCATGGCCTTAATTTGATTTGCTTTATTGAAAAAAAACCTTATCTTCAGGAAAAGTTAAACTTATCATATCACAAAAGAGATGCTTATGGAGCCCTGAACTCCGGGGATTGTTTGACATTATTAAGCCAAAAGCTATTGTCTCATAAAACCCCCATTCTCTTGAAAATGTTCAACCTAGTAAAAAGATGTAAAGCTTCCTATTGATGCATCTATCTCTGGGTATTTGTTTGATAAGTTTTGTTAACATTCATTCTTTTTTCCAAAAATAATTTGCTATTAGGCGCATTTCAGTTCATGGAATACTGTAACAATACATATCAAAGCCCTTTGATATGTTTATTTTATGTTTTTAGGATAAAAATAATACAAGATAAATTAAGATATTGACGCTATATCCCGCTGATTAGGCTACATAACTTGTTTGATTGATCAATATTTCATGATTTTATATACATTTTGCATTGGCTGAAGTGACCTTAGAATATCGGTAAAACCGAATATCGGTTAAACCTACCACTTCCCCCCTGTACCGACCAATTCAGTGTAACGAGGTTCTACTGTATACCATCAGTGCTTTCTGAATATCTGAAGTCAATGAGTCATTTTTAAAAATCGATGCATTATGAGTCATTTTCGATAACAAGATTGCAATTCATAATCCTATGCCAAGTTAGTAAAATATTGTTTTGCTTATGCATCAATATATCTTAATATCTTTTTTAGTTTTCAATGCAGGTCAAAATATACAGCCAGCTTTTAATTCGAAACAGAATCAGAATTAATAAAACATTTAAATAGCTACCATACAAAACGTTGTCCCGATATATAATTATAAGTAAATGTAAAAATACACGAAAGAAATAAAAATACAACAGTTATTTTGAATATAACATGAAGAAACACAGATAAGCAATTTAAAAAAAATGTTTATACAGATTTTTTCGTGTAATTTTTTTATATATGGTTATTGTTTCTGCATAACGTTTTCCCGTATATCTGTTCTGCGCATGAATGTTATAGCACATGCATCCCACACGAGCTCTAGAAATTCGACAATTGTGATGAGACTGGCTCCTATACAGAGACCAAGCTGACCTCCAATGTTAGCAAACAAATCAGAAGCCTTCATCTTAGGTTTCTCGATTGTGGAAATCTCAGCCAATGACCGAAAATAAACACTAACGCTGACATAATTTTCGTGAATATCAGATTTATTTTTGAATTGCCAATTGTAACTATGTGCCCGGCTAATGTAATCCTCATTTGGAAAGTTTGTCGTTGATATTGATGTTGTGTAAAAGGTATGTGAACATTGATGTGGACACTTTTCATGGCATTTGTCATAATTCACATTCGTTTGCGAAGGATATGCACAATAGTACAGATCATAAAGGGTACAGTCGGCGTTTTCATCTCCAAAATTACCGCTGCAAGTGCAGTTTGGCAATGCATTGTACATCATATCCAAGTAACATGCTTGATTGCAAGCCAATTGACTATACACCTTTTCACTTCGACATATTTCATCTGCATATGGTGTCGAAAGAACGGTTCTTCGGTGTTTTTCGATTCCTATTATGGTATGGGTACCGAGCGACAGGGCAATAGGACTAGTCGCATCAAAAACAGGTTGTTGCGAATCGTAAATGTAAACATAATATCCATAGCCTGGATTCACAGTGGCTGTTGAGTAATCATTTGGTGATACGTTAAGCACAAAGGACACTCCTCCTATAGATCCTGTGTCTCGTTCTTTAAGAGCTCCGTTTCGTTTGATGATTTCACTCGAATGAAATGAATAGCATGCACCATTCCATGAAGCATATGGAAGTAAGTAATCAAAACAGTTGAAAAGACCATGTTGTATAATGTTTGTACAACTTACGAATGTTTCTTCCATTGGAATTCCATTGTCCATTACGTATTGATAAATTGAAATATTTTGAAGTCTTAACCTCATCCTGTCTCGCAGATCGACCCAGGCGGTATTATTTCCTATATTGGAAGTACCAGAAGCATACAGGGAGTAATATTCCTCCTCAAATTCTAATATGTCCGGATAAATATCATTCATTACTTGGTTTCTCTTCGTGTTAAAGTTACAAAACATTACAGTGGGTAACTCAGCATATTTTTGAAGCTTTTGACGGGTTATTGTTACTGTATCGAATTCCAAATAATCATTTACTGATATTGTTATGAATAATACACTCACAGTTGTCATCATGAAAACAATGGCTACCCAAATAATTCGTTTCAATAGCGAACTATGTTCTTTAGCAGTATTCTTAAGTCCATGTGCTGTGGTATCATCCAAAAATGCCCGACAACGATGCTTAATACGTTCCGACGGAAAGAGACACATTCTTGTAAGCACCCTGAAGTATATTAATTAAAATGACAATAATTATGAACGATGGTTTCACAATCTCTTTTGCTGTTTTTAGTGTTAAGATAAAATTCACAAAATGAAACGGTGCATTAAATGTTTCTTTCACCTCTGATGGTAATTAGAAAGGCTAATAAAGACAACATGATTCGACATAGCCATATAAATATAGGATGTCATATTTACTTTCACTAATTGTTCGGAATTGGTAATGATTGATCTGTTTGAGAATGCCTCTGGTCATAAACCAACAGAGATGTAAATAGAAATTCAACTCTTTATTCAAATACTAATGGAGTTGGTGTGTCTGTTAATGTGATATGCAAACCTTCTTAATTTATCATCTATGTTTTTGATCAATTTTTATTATGTATTATTTTTATGATTATTCAGGTATTTCCTATTTGCTTGATTTTACTTCATTGTTGTGATACAGTTTTCTTGTCAATGCAGCCATACCACGTAGTTATTTATTTTCAAATCCCAGAACATAGTTTATTCCAGAATGTTTTAGCATGAAAACATGCTCGACGGTGCATTAATATCTACCTGTTTCAAAAATGCTTCCAGATATGATAGCTTAATTGGATGACAAATAGGCATCAAACATCAGATGATCTCGTATTTTAGTCCAAATATGTCACTAAATATTTTGCTAAAATAGAACAGGGGTTATGATTCGACAAATACACAAGGCTGATGCATTGTTGTAAAATCCACTGTTCTCATAATCCTTAATCTATTATAAAAAATACATAACTTTTTAAAGCATGATCATTCAACATAAGTTCTGGTCCTGTGTATGAAATAGCTCATACATCTATTGAATGAAGAAGGAAGAATAGGAATAATGAATAATAAACAATTAACGATATTCATTGTTCAAAGTCTATAACAGATAATGTAGTTGTTGCTTAAATATATTTGAAGATGTCACTAGCGCTTTCTAAATGTTTGAGGTCAATAGGTCAACAATAATGAGGTTTACTCAATTTCAAAAGCTTTGAGAATTCGTAATTAATTAATACATGTCAACATATTTAAACAGTTTTCATTTTGAAACAGTCATGAATAATAAAGCATTTACAAAAAAATCCAAATAGTAATATGTCATGAATGATAATAAATAATAGCGTAAAAGACACTAATACAATAAAGCATATAAATATAACAGTTATCATCCATCCAACGCTAACAAAACACATATTCCGATGTTTGACAGAAGTTACAAATATAGAATCTATCACAAAACGATATTATACAGTTATCATATGGCCAACGTTAACAGAATATAAAAGTTAGAATGAAATATTTAACACAGACGCTTTCACGAAATTTCGCATTTCTGCATTTTTTGTTGGCGTATTTTTGTTCGGCGTTTGGCTATTATAGCACATGTATCCCATACAAGCTCTAGAAATTCGGCAATCGTGATTAGACTTGCTCCTATACAGAGACCAAGTTGTCCCCCAATGTTGGCAAACAAATCAGAAGCCTTCATTTTAGGTTTCTCGATGGTGGAAATCTCAGCCAATGACCGAAAATAAACACTTACACTGACATAGTTTTCGTGAATATCGGTTTTATTCTTATATTGCCAATCGTAACTATGTGCTCGGTTAATGTAATCTTCATTTGGAAAGTCTGTCGTTGATATAGCTGTAGTGTAATAAGTATTTGTACATTGGTGGGGACATATTTCATGACATTTTATCTTATTTACATTAGATTGGGAGGGATATGCACAATAATACAGATCATAAAGGGTACAGTCGCCGTTTTCGTCTTCAAGATTTGCATCGCAAGTGCAGTTTGGCCTGGCATTGTACATCATTCCCGAGTAGCATGCCTTTTTACAGGCTAATCGACTGTTATCCTTATCACTTCGACATCTCACATCTGCATATGGCGTCGAAAGAACGGTTCTTCGGTGTTTTTCGATTCCTATTATGGTATGAGTACCAAGCGACAGGGCAATAGGACTACTTTCATCGAAAACAGATTGCTGAGAATCGTAAATGTAAACATAATATCCATAGCCTGCATTCACAGTGGCTGTTGAGTAATCATGAGGTGACACATTAAGTACAAAGGAAACTCCTCCTAAAGATCCTGTATCTTGTTCTTTTATAGCTCCATTCCGTTTGATAATTTCTTTTGAATGAAATGAATAGCATGCACCATTCCACGAAGCAAACGGCAGGAGGTATTCAAAACAATTGAAAAGTGCATTTTGTATATTGTTTGCACAGCTTACAAATGTGTCTTCCATTGAAAGCCCATTGTCCATTACGTATTGATAAACTGAAATATTTTGCAGCCTTAACCTCATCCTGTCCTGAAGATCAGTCCATGCCGTATTATTTCCGGTATTGGAAATATAAGAAGAGAACAGAGAGAAATACTCCTCTTCAAATTCTAATATATCAGGAAACCTGTCACGCATGACTTGGTTTCTCTTCGTGTTAAAGTTACAAAACATTATAGTGGGTAACTCAGCATATTTTTGTAGCTTTTGACGCGTTATTGTTACTGTATCAAATTCCAAATAATCATTGACAGATATAGTTATAAACAATACACTAACAGTTGTCATCAAGAAAACAATGGCTATCCAAATAATTCGTTTTAATATAGAAATGTGCTCTTTAGCAATATTCTGAAGTCCATGGGCTGTTGTGTCATCCACAAATGCCCGATAGCGTTGCTTTAAACGTTCTGTTGGGAAATCACACATTCTTGTAAGCATCCTGAGATGTATTAATTAAAATGACAATAAATCTGAACGGTGTTTTGATAATTTGTTTTGCTTATTTCTACTTCGGACGTTATTGAGAAGTCAGTAAATACATTATGATGCGGCATAGCCATAGATATATAGGGGGTCATGTTTACATTGACTAATTGGTGTGTATTTACAATGATTGATCTCTTTGGCCTCTGGTCATAAGTAACAGAGTTGTTGATAGAAATTTCACATTAACTAATTTGTGGTCATTTAGAGTTGTTGATAGAAATCTAACTCTTGATTCAAAAGCTAATTCGGTGCGTACGTTCGCCAATATGATATGCAAACGCTATTGATAAATCATGTATGATTGTCAATCATTTTTAAAGGAATAGATTGGCGGGAATCGTCTCAATGATTTTTTTGAATGTTTTGGTTAAGTGCATGTCTTATCAACAAAGCTGTGTCATACATATATTTTGGTTTGTACATAAGAGAATATTAATTTTATGTGTCCTAAATTGAGGTTAGAACATAACATTTAATCAATTTATTTTTCGATAAACCTCCTAATGAATTTCCTGTAACTAGTTTTCATAGATATTTTTGAAATGGCCAGGTAAACATACAATGGCTTTAAATGACCTATAATGTGTTTATGTATTTATTGTTCTTGTTGGTAGATCGATTGCAGTTACATTGTTAAGGTCAAAATCAAGAGATGGCCGAGTGAAAATTAAATTTCTGCAACCATGATTTTCCTGTGTGCATCCCACCTTTGTTGATCCAATGATATTTAATGTTTCAATCAAGATATACATAGCTATTAGATAAGAACTTTATTTTTCCATTTCCCTTTTCCATAAATATAAATTATATCAAACAGTTGATATGTATTCAATGCCCACAAGTGGCACCGAAATAAGCTTTCATGCTAAGATAATAATTAATATTATAACTGGACGATAAACGCGAAATAATATTCTGGTGCTTAATCATACCTTATTAACTTATTATTACCATTGTAGCCTCATGATCCTATATAAATGCGTGGATTTATAAGAAGTGTTAACATTGTACTTTAGTTGATTACGATATTTCAGCGATGGAATAAGGGGACAATAAAAAATCAAAACTGTTAATTTCAAAATAGCTTTCCCTGTCGACTAAAACAATGCAACGTTATATTTCTTAACATTACTATTATGAATAATTTAGTGGCGTTCGAATGATCACACACGCAGGAAAATAAGCAAATAAATAGTTGATGGTATTCTTAAGGTCTGAACACATAGGATACATCAGTGTTTGCATCAACGTTATCAGATCGTTGCGTCATAACGAAAATGCATTAACGATGTATTAACTATGCATTAATGATTATGTTTTGATGTGTACTGCAAACGCCAATGCATCGTTGATGCATCTTTAACGCATTTTCGAATTTCGCGGACGTAGAAAATAATATATATAATAATATATATAATCTTGTATCTGTTAAACAAATGTTTCCCGAGATTGTGCATTGTTACATTGTTTCAAATATCCTGCAGTTGTTGAGGAATTAATTTTGTAATCAAAGTAATACTGATGATGATAAAATGACAACCGCAAATAATGGATTCAGATACACATCTCGAATTGGCAGCTTATCCGAAGCTTTTATTATGTATGGAAATATTTACAACGAAATGACATTTTATAAAGACTCCCTTTGAAAAGAATGACTCAATAATATAAGTTTATGGTAAAAAAAACTATTGTACTTGTTTAATTCCTAAGGCTAATTTTCACATGATGAGATGCGACAGAAAAGGAACATGATCGTTACACAAAATATTTATATTTTAATTATCATACACATAGTATAAAACTGTTCCTATGAAATATGGTGTAAATGGGTGTGAATCCAATAAAGTTATACACAAGTAACAAGACAGAATATCATACATAATCTTAGCTCTGAAGCAAATCACCGTCATTTATGCTTAAATGATCGACACAGGAATGTAATACAATCTCATAATTTAATTTGGCGGTTTCAAGAATTGATTATGAAAAGAAATATACAAATAAATCATATTTTGTTCAGATCGTTTGCTGTCAATTCGTTTGTTTTCCACGTTTACTTTGAAAGAAGTAATTATATCTTCTGTTGTGAAACCCTTTGTTTTCTACGTTTGCATAAAAATAGACAAGCATCGGATACAAATTCCACAAACTCGAAAATGGTAATGAGACTTGCTCCTATGCAGAGCCCTAGCTGCCCACCGATGTTTCCAAACAAATCTGAGGCTGTCATCTTTGGTTTTTCCGTAGTTGACGTTTTAGCAAATGAGCGATAATACACATGCACACTTGCATAATTGTCATGGATTCCCGTTTTATTCTGGATCGGCCAATTCTCGGCTTGTGCTCGCAATACCATAGCGTCGTTTGGGAAAGTAGCTGAGGATATTTCTTTCACGTAAAATGTGTGTGAGCAGGGGTGCCGACATTGTTCACAGTCTTTCCATTCGTTCCATTGTGAAGTCAAAATAAAGACATGTACGCAATAATATAAATCATACAAGGTGCAATCACTATTTCCATGTGAAGCGTCACATGTACAGTTTGGTAATGAATTAAACAACTTCTCCTTTCGACATGCCTCTATACATGCCGTACGAGTGTAATGTTTATCCGGTACACAGTTTTCGTTGGCATACGGTTTCGACAGTATATTTCGTTCGTGTATTTCAATGCCTATCGTAGTGTGGAAACCACGTGATAAAGCCACTGGACTACTGTCATCTGATAGAATCTGCTCAGAGTCATAAATATCTAAGTAGAATCCATAACCTGGGTTTGAGGTTACATTTGAGTAATCATCGGGTGATACATTTAAAACCATGGATATACCTCCTAGAATTCCTGTATCCGTTACTTGAATTTGATTTGTTTTCTTTATATCATGTGCATGAAAGGTATAGCATGCATCGTCTAAATGGACGTAAGGCAATACAAACCGCGTGCAATTAAAACCCGCTTTCATTGTGCCTTCCATACAACTTACAAAGGTTTCTTCCATAGAGTATCCACTATCCATTTTGTATTGATTTAAAGATATATTCTTCAATAAAGGAGCCATGCGTGTCTTTAAGCTATTCCACTCAAAGCTGTTGATTGTACTTTCTATATCAGAAGAGTGGATGACTAAATGGTGGAATAAATCGTGAAATTCCGCAATTTCTGGATATAACTCATTAACTTTATCATCTCGCTTTTTGTTAAAATTACAAATTTTAAGCGTAGGAAAATCAAGCTGAGAGTACATTGTTTGATGCGTCACTGTGAGAGTACGAAATTTCAAATAATTGGTGACTGATTCGGTCAAAAGATATGTGCTCAGCGCTGTCATACCACATAGAATGAATATCCATATAATGTGTTTAAATGTTGAAATCCGCTGCTTGGTGGCATTTTGTAAGCCATGAAGCGATGTATCTTTTGCGAATGTATGGCAAAGGTGTTTAAACTCATCAAGCTGTTTTTGTGCCATGCTTTTAGTTTAAAAATTGAGTATAACTAAATGATTTGTTTAAAGCAAAGTTATTTTATTAGTACATCCAGTAAACTTTAAGCCAAGCAGACGCTGAATATAAGGAGCACTCAACGGATGTTTTTGGAATATGAGCTGAGATCATCACAAACATTTTGCTTTGCTAATGGAGTAGCTATTTCGGTCCTATACTGGAACAATAAACATACAAAAATATTGTCAAACATTGATATATTACCTGGACAAAATAAAGGCCGCAAATTACATTTCCGGTGTTCCATGGAATTAAACAACAATAGGGATTCATCTCATTTCACTATATGTATTTAATAATAGGATGATGCTCTTTTCATGGATATGTGACACTTATATCGATGGGTCGAATGGATAAATTTGCGCCGCAGGTCGTTACACGGGATATGACAATGTTTATCAGTTCAGGACACAAAAATGCTGATTATTATTTTTCTTATGTATAAATTGAATTCTATTTGTTTATCTTAAAAAAAAAAACATATTTATACATTTTTTGTTTTGATTCATTCATTTATCATTAATGTTTGGAGGAGCACTCAACGGATTTTTTGGCCAAAACTATTAGAAG
>LQRL01076731.1:0-11487 GCA_001703475.1 Hydroides elegans
AAAGCTGAAAATGTAAATTTGTATATAGTCGTTTTGCACTATTGTACAGTCGCACCGGAAGTCTAAATAATCAACTCTTCAGCAACCCATTCAGTCATCATGTTTGATGTTTTGGGCCAAGATGAAGGCGCCATAAACGCCTGATACAGATACAGATACAGACATGAATCAATTCAATACAAACTAAAGATAAGCTGAAATTGTCGAACACAACTGCAGAATGACAATCATAAATCGAAATATGAAAATAAAATGTATAAGCTAAGCACAACTTCAAAATAAAAGTCAAGAGCGAGGACAATTTATCAACTCAACTCAAGACCAAAACATAGTAAAGCATGTCTAAGACAATCAAATATAAATGTAAAACAAATATATCAAAAGAAAGTAAATGAAAATCAACATACCTGGAAATATCCAAAATGAAAATCAAATAAATACATACATTAATGGTGAGTCCGTTAAACCATCCTCGTCGCCATTTGTAACAACTGTGGCTACATGGTGAGGTGGTCTTACCTTGAATATAAGGTAAGCCCCGAGGTGGCTAGCCGGTTGTTACAAGGTTATGCAATGCTGTGTACTCTTGGAGGTCTTGGTTCGTTCTGCTGGGAATCGCAGAGTCCAGCACTATTTATGTCACTTGTGACCCACTTCTCTTTAGTACACATGTCCGTAAACAAGTACATTATTGGCGTTACAACATTCCAGGGCGTTAAATCGCTGATCAATTTTTGATAATATAACCCTCGTTTCATATCAACAAAGCTGTATATTGTTTAATCATTTAACTAACATTTAGAGTAAATAAATAAAATAACGTGACATACTTTTATAAGGCTGAAAAATAAAAAGTTACATCCGCAGTAAAAATCTTGGTCTTATTTACATATTTTATTTCCGGTTCCTGTGCAAAAAAGAACGGGTAATTCTGATATCCGTTTTCAAGTATCATGCGTTTCAAAACTTAAAACTTAGATGATAGGATAACCGAAAAGCATCAAATTATCTTGCACATAGTGGAATTAAATACCATGGTTATCCGAACGTAAGTCAACAACATATTAGAACAATATATGTTTAATTTAGCTAAATTTAGTGTATAAACGACAATGCATTATAAAGAATATCCCATCAATTTTACTTCAAAAATAAGTGTCCTTGCGTCGCCTCGATTGTAAATTCATCAAGTCATTTTTATTTGTTTCACTAGTACATAGTATCTTTCTCTGCTATACATGCCTCGTCCTCGGTGATGAAACTGACGTTATTTACTTTTCGGCACTTTAATCAACATACAATCTCTATCTGCCGTGCCCGTGGGGGTTGCGCAGTCCTCACGCGAGACATGTGAGCTATTTTGCTCCAAGATGCTATATTATCTGTTTAGCGACAACCAGCTAGAAGATATTTCCCGCCAACTCGCTTATTTCGTTCATCGCTTATGTTCTTTCTTTCCCAGTTTACACGAGGGCTTAGGCCTCGAAACGTTGATGTTCCTACGAACCCACGACACCCCACTTCGACAGGGTAGCACCAAACAGACCCTCCTTTCTCCCTACATCTGTCACACAAGTCACTATATTTCAGTTTCTTTCTTTCATATGCCCCATATATCCTTGATTCTCATGGAACTATTAATTCTATCACGATCAGTAGCTTCTTTGCGGTAGAGAACATTACCGTATCTGGTCTTAATCGGGTTTCAATCTCACAGAGGAAGACGAGTCGCTTATCGAAGTCTACTTGTAATTCCCAACCTTTCGCTCTGTTTAATAAACCAACGCTCTTTTCTCGAAGTTTTGTGTCATTTGCTTTGCAGGCTGTTTGTTCAGCATTTACGAACCCCATTCCTTTCTTTTTCTTTATTTTGGCATCGCTTTTATTTGCATTTACCCTTTTGAGCTCTAAATGGTGGGCTAGCTTAGTAGGACCATATCATGCCGCCACGTGAAACGTCGTTGAGTAAGCGTTGTTTTCCATGAGGATAGAATGTGCTCTAAATGACCGGGCTCACTACAGAGTCCGCATTTAGCGTCAACAATCTTTCCCCCTCGCATACAACGTTTTCAGGTTATCTGGGTACTGTCCCACTTCCTTCAAGCTCCATGCGATGCCATTCCAACTGCTCTTTCCATTCTCTTCTTTTCCTCTACATTCCATAACTCATCAGTTTCCATCTTTCTCTTCTCCTTGAAGTCAGCGGTTTCCCATCTATTGTGGGCTTCTCCAGACATCGGGACATCGTACATCATTAGGAGCCACAGGATTCGTGGTAGTACGTCATGCTGGTAACATCATACTTTGAACTTTCCTGGAAGTTCGCTTTTGTTTATACTTTCAAGCCATTGATCCAACTGTTCACCTATGGTCTTTACATTGTAATTATCTTAAAGGTTTCTGTCAAAGAATTTGCCTAGGTATTTGGTTGGTTGATCCTAAATATTTGGTATTGCTTCGCCTGCGGTTTTAGATTTTAACCGGTCGCTTGGTTTACCATTCTTAAGGACGACACTTTGCGTCGTTTCATTTCTTGGCATTGAACTTTATTCGCAACCACTTTATAAGCTTCTCAAGTCCACCTAATATCCATCTGGTTTGAACTGTGTGAGTGGTTGCTATAGTGAGATTGTCCATTAATGCCTTCGCTGATGGTTGTCTCACACTCGACTTCATCACAGGACCTTTACATTCCTTTTCTGCTGATTTCACAATCAATTTGATAGTGCTGGAGAACAGTATAACTGATAGTGTATCGCCTGTGATAATGTCTTTTTCGAGTCGTTGCCGCTTGTTGTGCCCGTGTTATAAGTAAATCGTACGAAGAACTGTTTATAGTACTCTTTGATTAGCTTCTTCACCTTTTCCGGAACATGATCTCAATTCAGCATTTCCTCAACTACTTTATGGGGCATTGATCCGTATGCATATGTGAGGTCTAACCAGACTACTGAGAGGTCACCCTTGTTGCCTCTTTCTTCTCTGATCAACTGCATGAGGACACTTGTATGCTCTTTGCAGCCTGATACTCCAGGTGCACCTCCTTTTTGTACGCTGACGCGAGGTATTGATTAGCTATTATGTAGTTTGTCAGTCTTTTTGACACGACCGAGAAGAATGTCTTGCATGCTACATTTAGAAGAGATATTGTGCGGAACTGTTTGATAAAGATTGAATGTTCCTCTTTCGGCACAAAACCCTTATGCCCTCTGCTATCATTCAGAAATGATTTCCTTCTTCATACTGCATTGACCAGTTTCGACAATCGTTTCAGCAATTTTTGACATTTCTTATATACTTTATATGATGTGCCACTGTAACCATGTGCAGAACGTGCTCAAGCTCTTTGTACCGCTTCTCACACTTCTTGCATTTGTACCTCGTTAATATTGAACCCTGTCGTTGGATATTAGGGCACTGCATTCGTCAAGTTCGGTTTTTGAGTCTTTGTCATTATGTGCGTCTGCGAGTTGTTCGACGTAGTTAACTTCGCTTTTGAGTTCACCTGCTTTGGGGTAACGTGGCAACTTCTTGACATGATAATACGGACTTATTTTATAAATTCGGAACGTTTTTAGTCCTCCTTCACCTCTTTAGTCTGTTTCTCTCCGCTGCTTGCAAGCTCTGATGCTGGTTTCACAAATCATCGCGGATCGCCTTAAGCCCTTCCTTTTCATTTTTTCACCCTTTTTTCACTGCGTTTTGATTGACCTCAGATCCCGTCTTACAATGCGGATTTGAACTTCGCGTCTGTTTGTTGATGGTACACCTTGTGCTTTACCTTCACTCCTTCAGTACCGAATGTCTCTACCAACCGTGTATATGATTGTAGTAAACGATTCGACTTTTTGGCTTATCGTGCCTACTGTTTCCACAAATGCTCTCATGTATTGTGATCGTTCGTTTGTAGTCATTTAACCGTTTTCTAGTTGGTGCATCTTGTGGGATATCCATTTCCTCTGCCGTATCTGTAGCGTTAATATTCTCAGGACTGTGGTGTTCTTCCTGGCTGTGAATCTCCTCCGTCTTACCAGAGAGAATCTCTGCGCGTTGCAACAGGTTTGCCCTTGGTTCGCATTCCATCTTTGTTTGTTGAATGTTGAGACCTACTGCGTTTTTAATACTTTCCCGCAGCTGTTACACCTTGGTGATTCCAGACTACGATTGCTCGTTTGTCCGGGTGTTAATGCAGATCGCCTGGTATTTGTCCGTTTAGGCCTCTCATCCCCTCCCTCCTCCTTCCGGCGGCCTCGGGTTTTTTTTTATATTTGTCTTATGTTGTCTTGAGCTTTGTTGTGGTTTCCCTTCACATGGGTGCACACCGACCTGCCAACACAGCGTGCTCACGATTGGTGTCTTTCCACGCCGTTAGCTGTCTTTCCATGCTGTAACCAGTCTTTCCCGGTCGTCATCTAGTCTTTCCAGATGTCACTGGTATTTAGTCTATCCGTAAAACAAACGATTCCTATATCTTTACATTTAAGGCTATGGTTAGGAGACTTAAATTAAGTTAAAAGCGGACGTAGCGGACTAGGAACGATAAAACATAACGCACTATTTAACAACATAGAACTACCCTTTCACTCAGGGGATTAAATACAGATAATGCTGAAAAACTAGTTTGTTCATCATCTTCAAGAAGTTTCGAACCCCGTCATTTTGTGTCACTTATTACCATCTAAATAAATACATGCAACACAGTGATTTTCGACTATGAAATAAAGAACTACACACTGCTTAATTTGGTGACACCATTCGTGTTATTCACAGACGAACCACAGCTTTATGTGCGTTTATGTGTTCTATATACCTTTTCTATCTACTTTTTACA
The DNA here is from genome assembly GCA_001703475.1 of Hydroides elegans. Taxonomy (NCBI): domain Eukaryota; kingdom Metazoa; phylum Annelida; class Polychaeta; order Sabellida; family Serpulidae; genus Hydroides; species Hydroides elegans. Next base: position 4,832 of record LQRL01076731.1, read on the forward strand.
GTATGAGGTGTAGATGAATGATGTCTGACCTTTTAAAATTAAGCCTTAGATTTAGAATTCCCCACAAAATAAAAGATAGTTCACAGCAAAGAAGTGTTGCGGTTATCGACGTTTTATCTAATGTACAGGTGGACGGGTAGATAGGTGTATAGGTCTACAGATATACAGGTGGACATGTACATAGGTAGACAATTGAAAATGTAGAGATTTACACAGTATTTTTTTCTAGAAGTTTAAGTAGGATAGTGGTTTTGTGAGAATCAATATATAAAGAAAGGGATTAAATGATTTATGTAGTTTAAATGTAAATGTTAACTAGGCGAGAAGTATTATATGTATTAATTCAAAAACAACACTTTATATATGCCGATCTATCCGCCTGCCCACCTGTCCAACTGTTAACCTGTAGATCAGTTTATTTGTCAAAGACATGTGATTGACATGTGATTTTACAACACTTTCAATGTGTCGATCTGTCTACCTGTCAATCTACCTACATGTTGACCATGTACAAGTTGATTCATGTTACGCATTTAGAATACTTTTAATATAGCGATCTGTCTTCCTGTTCATCTGTATATGTTTTCACCAGTCTATTTGTCCATCTGTATATGTTTTCACTTAGAATTTAGTAAAGCTTAGTCGCACGAGGGGATTGTTTGTCGAGCGAACTTTCACGTGACAATTGCAATATTAACATAAATGTGGAAAATCGCACAAGACAGGCATCTTGCCTAAAAAAGATATCCCACCACGCTCGAAGTGGTTCGAGCATTTGACGATTTTAAGAATGTGGAAAAAAGGACAGTTTGACAACGCGCAACCAACTTTTAAACTACTCGCATGGCCTTAAGGTAAGTCACATACGCCACAGCGCGACCTCTAAAGTAAATCCTCGGCTGATCCTCTCACACTGGTCTAAGAAATTTTAGTGTATTTTTTGGCAATTTCCTTTGCCATTGCCAAAATGCAGCTATAAGAATGTATGACTCTTCTTTTGCTGATTTACTCGATCATTGCAACAACACACTCACGCCCAGTGTAGATGTATCGAAAAATCTAGTGGAGAAGGTTCTGCTTATCAAAAATATCTTCGTCGAGCATCAGCTCCATTCAAATAACTTTGAAGAAGACAATACATAATTCTACATTTACGCATACATGCAAGAAAAAAAGGCCTAAAAAAAGAAATCACACACGAAAACAATGCTTATTATTCATATCATGATAAAAGGTTGTTGTGATATAGATGACAATCCTTGACCTAAACCTATCAACCATTGACTTAAACCTATCAACCATTGACCTAATCCTACCAAACCTAAGTTTCCACGTGCCGCGTATGTGAAAAAATGTAAGCGCGAATGCAGACGCTCTGCGCAATATTGGCTTCTTACTTTGACAGCATAAGGATTGTTTAGATATAAGCGCCAAGGAAATAAATAGACTCGGAAATACATCCTCCATCTGGATATGCAATGAATGCGATTTGTGTAATATTAGCACGTCTCTGTTTATTGTCAACAATAACCAAATTAGCCTTTCAAAAACTTAGCATATAGTTTAGCCTCTATAAACACACATGATGATCCTATACATACATCATCGCCAGACAAACAATGTGCTCAAAAATCTCTATTTCGAAAATTAGTCGGCATGAAGACATCCTAAACCGCTTGAACAACACACTGTTTTTTACAATTAAATGTTTTGAGATGTTACAAAAGTTAGATTTCAAATGTAACAAAAAAAATCATACTTTGACATTGTAAAGATTAGAATTATTCCGAGATCTTCTAGCTAGGGATTTTTACTTAAGTATCCAGAATCCTGAGTTGGTTTTATTCTGCACTTTTTTTCCGACGATGTTAAGCTATTTTCATGCTGAAGTGCCGGTACCAGCCCATTTGCAAATTTGTAAAGGAATGATAACCTGTTGAAAAGGCGTCTTTCGTGGAGGGGTGACAGGCCTATGTTTTGTAGTGTTTTGGTCATGATACCTTGCGAGCAGGTTCTGTAGCCATTGATTATGAATCATGCGGCGCGTTTTTGGATGTTTTCGATACACCGGATATTTTGCTGGACATATGGGTCCCAAACGATGGATCCATATTCAAGTATTGACCTAACTTGTGAGATATATGCGGTGGATTTGAGGTTTTCGGCAGGAATTTGAGGTTACGGCGTAGCATGCCCAGCGCGATAGGTGCTTTTCTGACCGTATTCCTAATGTGCTTATTCCATTTCAGTGTAAAAGGTATGATGAACAACCTGAGTGTATTGAACAATATGCAACCAACCTGAAATATCGCTCAAGAGCAGACATTTTAGTAAATTCACGAGCACTATCCAAAGCCTCTTGATGATGAGCATATCCGTTTATATACAACATGGGTATTGATTTCATGCAACATAGAATAAAAACTGGCCTGTTCAACCTACGAATGAGATCTTCTCGCATACGCTATCCTCATACTAACTCGCTAGGAACTGGTCAAACAATAGTGATGTATATCCTTCTGGTCTCGGTTAAACTCGTTACATACGCATCTCAAACAGAGCCTAGCCCATATATGAGCCTCGACGCTCTAACAAAATGCTCTAAATGCACAACACTGCTAAACTCTACGGAATTCCGTACAAACCCGCCAAAGTACCTCGTTAACAACACGCTACTGAATCGAACATGTCACATATAGATGTCAAATACTACGACATTCTACTATACAAACAAACACCGACACCCTCGCCAAACGCTCTATTAGGCAACGGTTTAGCACATTATTCTTATGGAAACATTAACCCAGTTAAAATCAAGAGTCAGCCGAAATTCTCATGTATCAGGTGCGAAAAAGACGTCAAAACAAACAGCAAGGCTATATCATGCGACCTATGCAACAACTGGACCCACGTCAAATGTTCTAGTTCCATGACTGTATCAAAATACAATCAGCTGATCGAAACAGACTCTGATTTTTACTACATCTGTGAAAAGTGTACGAACGATACCCTACCACCACCTATTGATTCTGGAGATCATACAACGCCTGCTTCACCATCAACGGATAAAACCCAAAGTTACACATACCATACTTCTCTCTGATTTTTACTACATCTGTGAAAAGTGTACGAACGATACCCTACCACCACCTATTGATTCTGGAGATCATACAACGCCTGCTTCACCATCAACGGATAAAACCCAAAGTTACACATACCATGCTTCTCCAAATCTACAGCATAAGGGCCTCCATCTTGTAGGCATAAATATAAGGTCACTGTTACCAAAATTAACTGAACTTAAACTTTTTGCTTACAACAATTAACCGGCAGTCATCTGTATCAGTGAATCGTGGTTCGATAACACCATCACAAACACCGAAATAGCTATACCAAACTACTCCATCGAAAGGCATGATAGAAACAGAAACGGGGGTGGCGTCTGCATGTACATAAGGGACAATTTAGCTTATAACTGTCGCCAAGACCTTAGCCACAATAATTTAGAAGCAATATGGATAGACCTACTCTTGCCAAAAACAAAACCTATACTCATCGGCTCTATCTACAGACCCCCAAACCAAGGTGACTTCCTAGATCATTTCGATCAACTCATAGATGGAATGCCCCTAGTTCAAGAGAAACATATCATCGGAGACGTAAATATATGCGATAGCAATCCAACAAGGCTACGCAGTACATACAGAAATGTTCTTAGGAACCATGGTATGTCCCAAATCATAACATCTCACACAAGGCTCTCGCGAAAGCCATCGCTCATAGACCACACTATGAGCAACACACCGGATAAAATACAGCAACATGGCGTCCTCGATATCGGTTTAAGCGACCACCAAGTTATATTCTGCACTCGTAAAGTTATTAAGAACGAATTCTATGAACACAATGAGATCAATATTCGATCATTGAAACAATATACAATAGAACGCTATCACTCCATTCTACGATCAACGAACTGGTCCCCAGTATATCTTAGTGAAGACCAGGATACTGCTTGGTCAGCCTTTAAAACAACACTCACCAACGTACTCGATGCTGTCGCCCCGTACAAAACCATGAGAATTAAGCAGAACACAAACCCCTGGATAACCGAGGACATTTTATCAAGAATAGCCCAAAGGAATCACCTACTAACATCATACAAAAAAGACCGAAATGTGAACATATACAGAGAGTATTGCCGTATCAGAAATGAACTACAACGGGACATAAAGAAAGCGAAAGCCGAGTTCTTCGAAAACCAGTTAAACGAAAATATTGGTAAACCCCGTAAGTTGTGGCAAAATCTTAAAAACCTAGGTTATAGTGATAAATCTAAGTCAAAATCGAAAATTGTGTTACGCATTGCTGAAAAACTCTGTCATGATACTTTACAAATTTGTAATTAGTGAATGAGTTCTTTACAACTGTGGCTGCTAATCTGGTTAAGAAAATGCCAAAATGTAATATCAAATATGGTGTAGATGCAAAACTTTTCAAAGATTTTTACAGTGATAAAGGTATAAAACCGGGTGCATTCAAACTCAAACCTGTTAGTATCAAAGATATCGAAAAGGAACTTTTAGGTTTAAACGCACGCAAAAGCACGGGTCTGGATAACCTTCCATCCAGTTTTTAAAAGATGGTGCATCATTTCTATCGAAACCCCTAGCTCATATTATAAATAGTTCAATTACAACTGGTTCCGTACCTGATGAATTAAAAATAGCTAAGGTTAAGGTTATAAGAACAATTCTAGGTTAGAAGTTGGTAACTATAGGCCTATTAGTGTATTGCCATACGTTTCAAAAATATTAGAAAAATGTGTGTACAACCATCTGCAGAAATATCTCTTAGAAAAAGACCTCATTTACAAGTACCAATCTGGGTTTCGACCTAATCATTCTACAGATACATGCCTTACCTATCTATCAGATTGGATCAAAAATAAAATCTCCATAGGTCATTATGTTGGTATGATATTACTAGATGTGCAAAAGGCTTTTGACTGTGTTAACCACGAAATCCTCCTTAAAAAGTTAAATGCAATAGGTATCGATCCAACTTGGTTTAGATCATATTTATCGAATCGAAAACAATGTGTAATGATAAATGGTATTGTCTCAGATGCAAAGGAAATTACATGCGGTGTACCTCAAGGTGGTTTATTAGCTCCCCTGCTCTATTTGTGTTATAATAATGATATGGAACTAAGTGTGAAGTGTAAGCTGCTACTATATGCAGACGACAGTGTCCTTATTGTCTCAGATCGTGACCCAAACATTGTATCTCGTAAACTTAAGTCTGATCTTGAATCTTGCAATCAATGGTTTACTGAAAACAAACTCTCTATGCATGTAGGCAGAACTGAATGCATTCTTTTTGGCTCAAAGCGAAACCTAAACAAAGTCAAAGAATTCAAAATTGATTATAATGGTTACACCATAAAAGGTCAAAAAATAATTAAGTATCTTGGTGTTATCTTAGACCAAACACTGTCGGGTGAACATATGGCAAAATGTATCGTTGGTAAAATCAAAGGAAAACTTAAATATTTGTATAGGTACCAACTGTGTCTCAGTCAAACTCTAAGAAAATACCTGTGCTCAGCAATGCTTCAATGTCACTTTGACTATTGTTCATTGTAAAAAGTTTATTTTGTTTCATTTGCAACCCGTAGGTTGAATTGCGTCACAATCTTAAGAACATTATACAGTTTTCAATATACTAAGAACACTTTGTTATATATATATCGATCAATGTAAGTAATCAATGTGCCAATTATACGGCGCACACGATGAAATCACCTGGGTTCTTTGGGCTACCGTTTACAATTTTAATTGCACACCATTCCAAAGACAGATCGATAAATCCCTAGGGGCTAGCATATTTGACATGATTCCCGGGGCATGCGGGGATTCGAACTCATGTCACTCAGATTCATGCTTGCTTGGCTGGCCAGCGCCTTTACCAACTACGCCACCGCCCCCCCTGTCATGGTATTTAAATCTTAGTGCCAAATGGAAATGTAAATTGCAAACAACTCAAAATAAGATTGTGCGTTTTGTACTAGGTCTACCACCCAGAAGCCATGTTGGTCAGGACGAACTTAACAAAACAAATTTTCTCAATGTAGAAGATAGAATCACCCAGTTATGCTTAAACCATATCTTCAAAGTCAGAGCAGGCTCTTGTCCGTACTATTTCAAAGATATGTTCACAGAATTGTCAAATGTACATAAATTCAACACAAGGCGAAGTAGTCATAATTATATTGTACCATCTGTAAAGGGAATTGCAAAAAGCTTCTTTTTCCAAGCAACTAAACTGTGGAATAATCTACCTAATGAAATTAAGGGTATTCAAAGTTATATGTCGTTCAAGCGGAGAGTAAAATTACATCTCGCAGTAAAAGCATCCGCAAGACAAAACAGTGAATTCGTATTCTCATAATAATCGTGTTAAATAGAACAGTGTATCGTGTATATGTTCGTATAAAGTGGCTTAGTCTTTTGGCACAATACTGTTAATGTTTCAATAAGGACCCCATCGGAAATGTAACGCCAATTATGTACTTGTTCACGGACATGTGCACTTAAAGGAACTGGGTCACTAGTCACATAAATAGTGCTGGACTCTGCAATTCCCGGCAGAAC
>LQRL01076741.1:12633-32914 GCA_001703475.1 Hydroides elegans
GAGTGCATCTTACCATACATTAATATAGACGATCCAGAATCTCGACGACGTCGATATAAATTATGTTGCACCTGTAGAGTGGAGGCCCAAGTCACCTGATACCGCCCCCATGGATTATAGGTTTTGTGGCATCTTGACAAGGGAGCTACAGAATAAATTCATACGGACCCTAGCTAATCTTAAGCGCATCCTCAAAATGCCCGGGAACGACCCAACCAAGAATATGGTTGATAGGGCTCTCCGCAGTAGGCCGAAACGCTGTATACTTAGATATTATTAATATCGATCTTACATCAAACATCTGTTAAGATTTCAAGCTTGAAAGTTGCATAGTTTTCATTTTATTACAAAAATAAAAGTGTCCAAAATTAAACTGAACACCTCTTGTATATGCCACTATTTTGATATAAAAAAACACACTTTTTTCAATAGCATCGCAGAAATATATTTTGATATTTCATCTAGCTATCCTAAAACCAAATGTAATGGTGACATAGTTTTCCCAATTTGACGCTAATATTTATTGTTTAATGTAGAACAGCACCGAAAGCTGTTTCTCAATGCGCCATTAATCAATCACTAAAGAACCAAATAATATGCAAGTCATTCATCGGGAACAAAGTATTTATATCATAACAAATAATTTAAAAATGTAATTTTAGTCCATTATCCAGGGGCAGGTCGATCTCTATATTCTGCTGTCATGCCATGACTTTGCAAAACTGATCCAAAAGAAACCTGGCAAATAGAGCTCTCCAGCTCTCATTGCCTAGAATGAGCCAACACAAATATCGATAATTTGCACTCATGTAAGTTTTTTCTTGTTACTCAAAGCTGCACTCCTATAAACCTTTTGTGCATAGCTTAGAAATTTCTGCAAACTCATCCTGAACATTAAAAGAATGATCAAGAGTGAAATAGAAAAATGGGTGAGATTTATTTTTTATGCTTTTGTTGTTATATTACCGTTATTGCATCATGGCAGTAACATATAAAAGGATCGTAAATGGTTGATTTTAGCAGTGTAAGTTTGAAGCTTGACGAATCAAAAGTGAAAGAACAATATAGTATATGTTTTATATGTAGAAGTCTATATAACTGAAACATTGATATACAGTGCAAATTGTTGATGAAATTGTGGAATTAAACAATCAATTTTAGGTGAGTATAAAAGATAGAAATTTTGATCATTACTATTTCATGAGTTTCATTTTATATTTGATTATGTAGTAAAAAGGATATGTAATGGCATGGTAGCCCTCTGCCCACACATTTTTTTCATGATAGAAGTGAAATGCATAGATATGTAGACATATTATTCACCTAGCGGAAGACGAATGATTTGCTCAAGCCCGAAGGGCAAGATAACCCGTCTTTTACTTCAAGAGGCAATTGAGGATTTTGTCAAAATGCATTAAGACTGGTTAAGAATGATTATCAAAGCTAATTAGGCTTTTATAAAAACTAAAGCTTTTATGCGAAATAAGTTTTTTTATCAATTCAATTTAATTAAATAAAACTTAAATGACAGTGTCATAGTCTATATGTGTCACAGTTGTAGTGCATGTGTGACATGTTCAATTTTTATTTCTGACAAATATTCGCTTTAGATATAAAACTAATGTCATGTTATAGTTTCAGTGTTTTGAATTATATATAAGACAAATCTTAGAAAGTTCATTATTTTAAAGAGTGGCTTCCGTGCAAAATGGAACTGATTTGCTCGTAAAATATTTGTTAAGTAGCACAGTTTTAATAAACATGGCATACATGTATATCAATGTGTTTTCTACAAATACAACAGACACATATCATTTGATTATATATATTTTATTTGAAGATTCATTTTATCTTTGGACATGCGAATTGTACGGTCTGTAGTCAAACTTATTTTTAACTTATCGTTTGAATGCAAAATTCCGCTATTTATTTTATATATCTAGTCGACACTTTCAATGTTCATGAACGGAACCCAAAAACAAATATGTAGGGCAAAATGTCAATTCAGGGCACAATCCATATTGTGCCCTTTTAATAATAAAAGTCCGATAAAATTTATATCTCTGATACAAACATGAACTACTTTAAGGCATTTAGAACATATAAAGATGTCTAGAACAACAATAATAAATTAGTGGAAAAAAGTTTATCCTTAGATATAACCCATTGGCATGGGCAACGTTCATGAGGTTAACTGTCTGAGTCGCTTTTAGAGTAACGATCGACCGACTTTAAACTTAAGAATTCACTTAAAGTGAATGCATGCGCTTATTATAAATTATAATTGTTCAGGAAAGGAAACAAAACATATATACACGGAATTCTACATTAAATGTAACAGGTTGGACCTATTTGCTATTTTCTGTTGCTCTTTTTAAAATTGAATATAGAGAAATTTGTAGTAAATTGCGATCGACCTTTTTGTGCAGAAGCACAGCTTGTATTTGTATTTGCAATTTAGTATTTAATACAAAATGATCTATTGATAGATTATTACCTTAAATTATGCAAAACACGTTAGTTCTCTTCTTTGAAATGAAGCGTTAATGATAGTTTACAACGAAATAGATTAAGGTTGTGGTAAAAAAAACAAAACTGTCGGCCCTTCACGTGAATTCGATGCAATACATAATTGCAAAAGTTATATAGCCTGGATATTAGAGAAGCTATTCAATCGCGTGATTTTGAATAATACCAAAATGTTAATGCATTATTTGTAAAATAAAATATGAATGGACACATGTTGCAATAAAACTTATATGCTTAACGATGTACATTTATTTTGAAAATACGTAGAATTCTATGTAAATACCGCAAGGCTTCCTTTATTTTTTATTGTTCAATTATGGTAACATTGCTATTCAATTTACTAATCATTTACTTCATTTGTTATCTAGGTAATATTTGCTTTTCTTTATTGGCCTATGGTTCTGAAGCAAATAGTGATTTAGAACATTTTAAGTTGATTATTTTCGGGTTTTGAGAATTCCCATATTGCGATTTAATCGCATAAAAACATAAGGCTGCCAAAGCCCCATATGTGACCTGACACTTTAAAATATGTATGTGCAAGGCAAATTACCTGCATTTGAACATAAAACAGTTGATTTGATTTTTACTTTCTTAATCTTCGTTAATACATTATTCGTTCGGTGTGAATATTGAATGTTTTATAACATATTTCATCATACTTAAACAAACTCAACTTTATTCCAGGTGCATTAATTGAACAACCGATTCAAAAGAGTGACTAAATATCCGGATCAAAACCAAGTTTTATTCGGTCGACAACCGGGAATTAAAACAATCATTAACCATTAAACATTAAAAAACATGGATAAGCAACAAAACGGACACACAAAACAAACCTGGGCCGCAGTGCCTACCAACGACCCGGATAAGGGCCTTGACAACGCAAAATCACCTGTTACCATGGAGTCGAAACCCCTAGCAACCGCATCTGCAGAAAAAGTGTCGTCAAAAGAAGATAAGGCGTCTGATACAGAAGAACGAGGAACCTGGGTTGGCAAGCTGGATTTCGTCATGTCGGCACTGTCGTTTGCGGTCGGTATGGGCAATGTGTGGAGGTTTCCATATTTGGTCTACCGAAATGGTGGAGGTAGGTTTCGTTTATTGCATTGATAATCAATAATCAAAAATGCTTTTGAAAAACGCTGTTTCGATATTGAGTCAATCGATTTTGTTGCAATAAGGTAACCACACGCGCATGTGGAATTATTCTGCGGCACAGCGATATTCAAATAAAATATTGTAAACCCTGCGATCGCAATATCGCAGGGTATATTATATTTTCTATGAATTCGCTGTGCCGCAGAAAAGTTCCACAAGCGCTTGTCTTTACCTTTATGCATGTTTGTTAAATTAAGATGAAATATTAGAATGTACAGGTTTTGTTAAATAAACAAAGGGTGATTTCTAGAGACAAGCATGATCTAAAACAATATTTTCGAAACTTCTTTTAAATGGTCCACAACATCTAAAATCCGCGGAATGAAAACCTACAACAGATTGTTAAGTGGCATAGCCATTAACCGTTAATTTCTCTATCCTTTTTTCTTCTATATAGGTGCCTTCCTGATCCCCTACCTGATCATGGTGGCCCTCGCTGGTTTCCCAATGATGTTCCTCGAACTCGCCTTCGGCCAATTTGGCAGCTTAGGCGTCGTGTCCATCTGGAAAGCCAGTCCTCTATTTCAAGGTAAGTGTTATTCTTAATACATGGAAAAGGAGGCCGTGAAACAAGAATGATGCTTCATCTATATAAAACTGATATTCTTTTGGCACTGAGTTTAAGTTGTTTCACGATAATTTAACTGTTGCTCTACTATAAGAGTAAATAGCAACCACATGCATTTTCACGATTTTAAGAGGCACTGTAGAGAATATAGGTGAATGATTCTTTGCTGGTTAGTTGTTCGTGGTTGTATACAATTAATCGAGGAAAATAATAATTGTCATTTATGAGTATGTTTATGGATACGTGTATCTGTGAGAAGCGTCCGGCCATACCTTAAATCTATTTCTGAACCAGAACGATGTGTTTCATTTATCGTAAATAATTTTGAAGGTATCGGCTGGACCATGTTCAGCATATCGACCATCTCCTGCATTTACTACAATATGCTGGTTGCCTATGCTTTCTTCTACACTTTTGCGTCCCTTGCGAGAGATGTGCCATGGAGAGGCTGTGACAATCCGTGGAATACACCCGGTTAGTATACATTTATCTAAATCAATATATGTCATATTTAAGATATCCTTTTAAATGAGCTTCGAAGGAAAGCTTAAGCAATAATACACAAATATATGTAGATCACTGCGTGTGGTTGAAACCTTTAAAGCTTTCAGTTTTCTCAATGGTGGTACAACATGGAATAATTTATATAAGTTCGCCGTTATTTTGTCAGCCCTCGGCATATTAAAATTTAAAGCATTTCGTTTGACATGTCGACATCTATATAGATTCCATGTCTGACACTTAATACTCTGAACATTTCAGGATGTGGTGGTGGTGCATATAGCGCCGTGACTGAAACCCCTGCCAATATGACCTGTACCACCGGTATCCATAGTAACACATCAACTCTAGTCAACTGCACTACCATTGTTAACTCGACTTCAGTTCACGAGATGTACAAAGCGCGAACGCCAGCGGACGAATACTTTCAGTAAGTTGTTTTAGGCTTGTAAATTCAATTGAGTAAAACAAATTGTAATCTCTAAAATAATTTGATATCTTTATCCATGATTCGGCAGTATTCTTTATATTAAATAGTGATAGTTGACGCTACATTATTTTAACTTCTTGTTATCATAATTATCTTAACAACTAGCATTCTATAAATACTTTATATTTCCTATCTAGTCACTATGATCAAAAACATCAACAAAGTCTACCGTATTTTTCATCAAATTTTAATTTAACTCCCATTTCCCTTCTTCAGTTTCCAGATGCTTGATATATCTGATGGCATCGAAGACCTCGGGGAGATCAAATGGAAGCTGGCGTTGTGTCTGCTCGCAAGCTGGGTCATTGTATTTGTGTGCCTTGGCAAAGGCATCAAATCCCAGGGAAAGGTAAGAGTTGTGATGACTTATTATAAATAATAGTTCAATCTATTATGTTGCTTACTATGCCACATAAATTTTCTGATGGGTTTTCAGAATTCGTTTTAGCACCATGAAATTACTTATCATCGATTTAATTTTAATATATAAGTCTCCTGATGAATCCTATAAAAATGCGGGTTGATGTAATATGATTGAAAACCTCTGGGCAAAAATCAATTTTACTTGAAATACGTACTTAATAAACTTTAGAAAACCTGCAAAGGAATCGAGTTGTATTTCAATTGATTGAATGGTGCCGTGCAAAACATATTTCAATTTGTTTCTGATATTCTACAAAACAGAAACAAAAAAAAATCAGCCTAGCAAAAACTGTTGAACTATACCTGGTATCAAAATATTTCTACATATTTACAAAATTCTTTGTTTATTTTGTCAGTTCATCAAAATGTTAACATTAAATGAAATTCTTTTTTAATCTTTACTCGAGCAGTTCACTTCAAACAGGACATACTTCAAAATATTTTTTATTTTTCCAGGTGACATACATTACATCGCTGTTTCCCTATTTGGTGCTCTTCATACTTTTAATTCGCGGACTCACCTTAGAGGGCTCGGCTGATGGCATCTCCTATTATCTCACGCCACAGTGGCACATGCTCACCGATGCAAAGGTTGGTTGATTTGATTTTTAATTGAAGGGTTCCCTACATAATTATGTTAAACATATACAGTTGTGTGCATGAAGATTCATGATATGTCATATTGAATTTTCATGCAAACACAATTTTGTATAGGCTATTATATCCATGGCAGCTATGATACATAGTCGAAAAATATTATATGATTCATATCTTGCATTTTTGGTCACAAAATCATAATACAGGATGTGTTATACAGCCTTATGGATTCAAACAACACAGTATTTTCGAGCAGCATATATAATAGTCGGGTGCATATTTTAATAAAATAGTTTATTATTAATTGTGTAATTTATTATGTTTTCCCAAATTACAGGTTTGGGGCGATGCAGCCATGCAAGTATTCTACTCAATGTCGATCAGTTGGGGCGGTCTAATCACTCTAGCTTCTTATAATAAGTTCAACAATAACTGCCTCAGGTATGTGAGTCGGTCATCTGTATAATGAGGAACAAATTACCGATTTCTTAAAATCTCATGTATAAAGCAGTTGATGGCTTAATTCTTGAAGTGAAAACATACATAGTTGATTGATGGTAATTTAGTCAATATTGATCCAGTGTGATAATAAAAGATGCAATACAGCTTGAGGTTGTTAGTGAGTTTCTATATACAACACATTTCAATTTACAAGGTAGAAAAAAAAACAATGCCCTTTTGTATTTCTACAGAGAGAACATAATCATTTAGATGTTACATTTCATTCTATAAGATAACAAATAAACCAATGCCCCTTTGTATCTCTACAGATAAAACATAGTCATTTACATGCTACATTTCATTCTATAAGATAGAAACTAAACCAATACCCTTTTGTCTTTCTACAGGGATAGCATAATCGTTGCGGCAGGCGATTGCTTGACGTCGATATTCGCGGGCGTCGTGATATTTGCGATCATCGGTTATATCGTCGCTGTTTTTGCGTAGTGACGTATGTGCATTTTTGGAGAAATTGAGATATTATGTGGAATCAACATATCTCGCACATACCTTTCTTTAGTAAAATTTTCAAACTGATACCTCTTTTATTTTTCGAGATTTTTTTCTCAAAAGTGACGTATGAGGGACCCAAGCGTGTTTTTCGTTTTTTGCGTACTGACGTATGTGTTTTCAAAATCATAATATTAAGTAACTGCATACCGAAATATCCTTACACGCATACTTAATTAAAATGGCATAACACAATTAAACCTAACTACTGAAATAAGATCACAAATTAGTGTTTTGTTTGACATTATTTCAAAGAAATAATTAAGTCTGATTTTGTGTGATTTTAACGTATTTTACCATTATGGTGAATGGTACTTTCATGGGTTCTATAGTTGTTAGTGTCTATATAATTTGATAAGACTTTCCAAAGAAACGGGGAATAATATTTTAACACACAACATCTCAAAAAGAGAACAATTGCAACACTTTAAATCATTCAAAATTCTGTCTCCGAAAAATTGCAACAGTGATAAGCTACCTAAACGTATACAAACTGACTCACCTCTGATACCCATGAAAACGATTTTTAACACAAGAACCACCCCTCCCCAAAAGATAATAAGAATTTTAATCAAAATACTATTAAATGCTTGTCAATTTGCAGAAATCGCATCGACCATGAAAAGTCTAGTCTCATAATCACCCAAAATCAGAGAAAGACTAATAATGCTATGAGATATAGAATAGAGATTGGGTACAAATTCTCCTTATACGACCTATCTTGGAATCAAGTTAATTTGCAATCATATAATTCACGGGTGATGGGTTGGTTTTGAGTTTATACGTTATAGAATTCATTTTTAGCGTAGTGACGTATGAGTTCAATTCATGATTTTTTTACCAAGTTGTATGTATATGATAAAGCCGCTCATATCCCATGATTGGTAACCCCCATGGGTCCAAATATAACTCAAACAAAAGTTTCGTAAACAAAGAGAAGTTCACAAAATTTTCAATTCATTCGTCAGAAAATTTCAATTGCCATTATCTCAAAACGCCAAAAAAGCACATACGTCACTACGCAAAAACAGCGACGATATGGCGCATGAACTAGGGGTGCAAATCGATCAGGTGGCAACGCAAGGTACGATTGGGATCGAAATCGTGATCAAACCGGTTGTGTTATATTAGAAATTATATAAGAAATACATTTAGAAGCTATGATAATTATAATCTATAATTCGACATTCACGTTTATATAATACTTTATCAAAATTACTTAAGCTTAACCAAATCTATATCAAATATATCAAAATAAATATCAAATAACATATACATTAGATATATTTGTTAAGCGTGAAGAATAATTTAAGTTACAGTTTGATGTACCAACATATGGTTGCAATATGAAAACACTTATCATATTAAGCACTTTCATCTTAATCTATTTGTATTGGTAAAACGCTATTTGAATTAATGTTTCAAAAAATGCATCTTCCTCTTACAGGCGCCGGTCTGGCCTACATCGTATACCCCTCAGCCGTTACCCGCCTACCCATCTCACCTCTCTGGGCTCTTCTATTCATGATCATGATCCTTAGCCTGGGCTTCGGCACTCAAATGACCCTCGTCACAACCGCCCATACCACACTGTTGGATGTGTTTCATAAAACGTTGCGAAAAGGGCGGCGGCCTATTATTTTGTTGGCGCTGATTTGCATTGTGGGATATCTGCTGGGCCTGATCATGGCCACAAGGGTAAGCGTTTGAGTCGGGGTTACTTTATATTAATATTTTTATAATGATTAATTGTACTCGACATTTGTCCATGCTTTGCTACGTGGGTTTCCTCTCAGCGTCACTGTTATATAACGCATAATCGACGCTGCCGTTTTGTCGCGATAACGATAACTCAATTTATGTAGAGCGCTTATGCAAAGTGATTCCACATCTGAAGTGCTCATTTAAAAATGCTTATAATTATAAGATCATGCTATCATTTATTTATTTTCTTATTGATTGACATAACCCATTTGCTGTCATTCCAGGGAGGAATGTATGTTTTGCAAATCATGGACTCGTATGCTCCATCCTATGGCCTTCTTGTAGTTGGACTCAGTGAATGTCTAGTCATCTCTTATGTTTATGGTATGTACATACTTTATTGAGCGTTTATTGATTGAAGTAATATAGACATTTGCAAAGAAACGCTTTAAAAGTTAATTCTAAATAACGCACTGTTTTTACATGAAATACAGTTGAATGTTCTATCATCTTGATTTGATATTTTGTCCATTAAACGCGATTTAGTATTTCCTTAGAATATATTTTCAAAACAAGTTAAAGTTCATTTAGGAAATCAATAAATTTATTTCCTCAATCCTGTTCTGATTAAAACCACATGAAAAATAGTGAGTCATAACATTAAAATGCACTGTTCCGGATGGACTGTATTTTTACATTTCAGGATATAAACGTTTTTATAAAGACCTGGAAATGATGTTAGGAAACAAACCAGGGATGTTCTGGTTCGTTTGCTGGGGTTTCATCACACCCGCCCTTATTGTGGTGAGTGAAAATAGTTATTTGACTGAGCAACTTGCTTCTAGTATGTTATGTCTCATTCTTATAATTGCCTATACTTTTGACTGTGATAGGATGCCTTAAGCAATAACTAAAGTAAAATATACATTATGCGTTTTTACGTATACATAAGGGCATGTACTAGAATTCGCTATCTGGTAAAGCAATAACATACATCTACATTATCCGTACGAGCGAACGATGATAGTTGTCGTTTGGTATAATATTATAATTAAAAATCATTGATGCATAAACTCAACCTTTAAATCAAATTGCATTTTGATATCGATCTCAAACTATCTTTCTCGTGTTTCAGTTCATTTTAGGATTTACGTTGTTAGACTTCAAGCGCAGTAGCTATGGTGATTATACGTATCCCGTTTACGCCGATGTGATTGGTGCGTTGATATCAATCACGGAAATAGCATTTATCCCGGGGGTGGCTATCTACAAAATAGCCACTGTTTCTGATAAAACGCTTTCACTAATGGAGGTAAGATTTTTTTTCATGTATAATTGTGTTGTCATTGATTGCAATTTAAAAGAGCCAACTAATTTAATATCAGACAAATACTTATAATATTAACTCTCTAAAACATTTATTACTTGCAATTATTAGTCTAACGAAACGTCAATTTACACGTTCAACTGGATCAAGTTGAGTAAGTTCAAGTGAATGTATCTATTGTGCATAGATGCATTTCTTGATATTCATAAGTAAAAGTAAAATAGCACATTATACAATATTATCAAAATAAAATGTTATCTCGATCCACAAGTAGATAAGATAAACATTAAACTGAATAATCATCTCGAATTCGAAATATTAAAGCCCTTTATTTGTTATTCAAATGACAATATTGTTTTTTTTTTCGCCAGAGAGTCCAGTTTCTCATGAAACCAGCAGATGACTGGGGTCCTCTGGAAGAGCGAGAACGAAAAGCGGAGATTGAGGCAAACATGCCATTGCAAACTGTGATCATGTCCTGAATGGCACTCACTTGAACTGAATAAATAGTCAATTGATACCGTGGACACATTCTCAGTGATTTTTGAAATCAACCTATTTGGGTGCTTTATTTTACCCGACAAAGGTTTGGCCGTGTTGTGGAAGAAATTCATAGAATTCTATTCCGACTCGTTTTGCTATTATCTGCGCTAGAATCTATGTGGAACAAAGCACGCTGTACAAAGGCATGTGCCCGGATCGTGTAAAAACGTTGACAAATTGACTGAATGGGTATCAGATTTTATCAAGAAGCCAGCCGGACGGATGCTAGTCGTTTGATTCATAGATGAATGGCGTTGGAATCGTTTGACTTTGACCCAGTCAATCCATATAGGATATTGTTGAAATGTATCCATTAATTCAATTGTATCTTCTTAAATAAATTAGGGCTGAAATTAACTGCTTCAACAATTGTAATAGAAACATATTACTGTATGATCTGTATGTAAAGCAATCGGCAATTGAAAGAAAAATATTTGCTTCAAACTGTATTGTTATACAAAATTGTATGTCAATATGTCAACATTTCGAATAGTTATCTGGATTATAATAAAAACAATTATTCGTCAGCAAAATACTTGAAATTCTTCTTTTGAAATATTTTTAACTGTAATCTGTTCTCGAGGCATGTGCATTTATTTCCATATTCGTTCATAGTTTATCATAAAATTATCTGTTGTGCTGTATTTATATAGTTCATTCATGTATTGTCGTTAGAATGTGGTCAACTAATAAAAAACATAATATTAAATCATATTTTACTTCATTTGAAAATGCAAAAACAAATATGCAATATGTTCCATCTTGATCTTAGTCATGAACATATGTGACTTCAAGCATCTCCATTATACAATGTATATTCATATACATTTATGTCGACAATTTTACTAATTTAAACGCGATGATTGGTTTTACCTTATAAAGCAGCTTAAGACAATGCTTACATTTGAATTGATATTTTAAGTATGCGTTTTTCAAAATGAGCAATATCAAATCTATTGTATATATCAATCAATCATGTTCGACTGTCAATACGCACTACAAACCGATATTTTACAATATTCATCTTCACCTTCATTAATAATTTCTATTTTAAATCAATCTATTGTCAATAAAAGTAATAACCAATTTGGTAGGTTCCAGTTTCAAGTTCAAGAAATATAATTGTAAAATTGTAAAGCATAGTCAAATGTACATTGCTTAGTTTTAATGCTTATACATAAAACATAATTTAGTAGGGAAGCTATAACAAACGGCTGTGAAATTATATTTCATCTGGTAGCTAGGAAGCAATAGATATCTAATTTCAAAATTTTATATATGTATACCTCGCACAAATATGACTTATATTTTCTACTCCACATCAACATTTTTTAAGCAATTACTATTTACACATCTTTTCAGAGAACTAGTCTTCACATGAAAGAGTGCACGTCACTCACAAACAATGGCGTTAATGTTCAACATTAGGTTTCATGCATGTAGATATGTTGATAATATATTTACACCAACTTCCGGTTTTATAGCGTTGCGTATGCTGAGTTTCATGTTTATACACTTATGATTGATTGAATTATAAGTAAGTCCTGTTGCTTTCATGCACATACTTCTACAATGCGTAATTCTTAAATATCCTTTTATTTTTATCAAACAGTAGTGAAAGTTTTAAAGATACACTATTTTACTAATGGTCATTTGTAAATAGAAAAACTCGTGGTCATTCCTAAACCTGTCACTTTTTCTAATAACAGTAATAGTTGTAGCAATTCATTCCTTAATTGCGAATTGTTTTAATTACATTGAGTTCATTAAGACAGTAATGATCTATTTACGCCAAGGGATGCAACAGATTTAACTATAGCTCAGCAAATTGCTAGGATATCCTTATGGCTGATTTTGTGGGTACACCCTTTCGGTACTCGAGCATTTTAGGTAAGGGCTCTTACAGGAGCGCTCACGATCCCCCATTTGAAAAGGTTCATTTTCAGTTTTGATCTTAGAAAACCATATAAAAACTTCCTTGCGTGAAAGCATTTTGGAGAGAGGAGTGTTAGAGTGCTTCTTATTTTGCTTCCACCACTTTAAGTACAACTATTTGATCAGAGCGGCAGGCTCACATCCTGATTATGTCATCACTAAATCAATGACTGGTCTGATCAATGCCTGTTTTCATATGAAAACGGTAACCACACATTCAAACGATAAACAATGGGTGACAAATGGATATAAACAGCTGATCAAAGAAAGGCAAAATGCCAAAGCACGGGGCGAAACTGACAAATACAGAACGCTTCGAAATAGAATAAACAGAACCACTAAGCACCTGCGTTCAAAATTCTACAATAAAAAAGTTAAACAGTTGTATGCTTCGGATTCCCGACAGTGTTGGAATAACGTTTGGCAAATAATAAGAACAAATCGACCCGATCCAAAGGATACGTTTACCAATATGGCTAATAACTGCACCGAGAGGGACTACCAACGATTGGCAAACGACATGAATAGCCTTTTTCAAAACATTTTGTCAGATTTACCATCAATCGCGAAAGGCCACCCCTATCTAAGCTTAGAAACGAATATACATGATAGACATATCATATCGGTCTCGGAAGTTGAACGACAATTGATGCAGATCAAAGCAGGGAAACCAGCTGGGCCAGACGGCATCCAAGCCTGGATGCTTCGCGACCTCGCGCCAATTTTAATTGCTCAACCAGAGACAGATACGTCCCAGAAAAGTGGAAAAGCGCAATTGTAACACCCTTACCCAAATAGACCCCAGCATCCATCCTCGAAAAAAGACGTATGCTCAATTTCGCTGACCTGCCTTATCGCCAAGGAACTCGAGCGAATTGTGATAAAGCGCCTTAGACTCTATACGTCTACCAAGTCGGATCCCCTGCAATTCGGTAACAAAAAGGGAGTGTCAATAACCGACATGCTGATAAAGTTGTTGCACAACTGGCACGCAGAAACGGACAAGGTCATGCAGTCCGGATCGTGTTTTTGGATTACTCAAAAGCTTTTGACAGAGTGAACCATAACATCCTACTCGACAAATTCGCAGCATATGAGCTGCCGCCATTTTTATTAAAATGGCTCACCTCATTCCTTTTTGAAAGATCGCAACGCGTGTGCCTCGGTTACTTTATATCGGATATCCTGTATCTTGCTGGAGCTGTGCCCCAAGGCGCAATTTTCGGTATGGAGGGCTTTTGGCGTTAATAGACGATCTAAGATCACACTTACCACTTTACAGATACGTCGACGATAGCACCGCCTTCGACATTCTACGTAAGTCGGACCCGGATAGCAGCGCACTTCATGACTCAATCAAAGAAACTGTAAAGTGGACTAGAGAAAACGATATGAAGATAAACGCTCGAAAAACTCATGAAATGATAATTTCATTCTCAAAAAAAAACCGGACCCCCCTCGCATCAAAATTGATTGTGAGGATATTGACGGAGTCGACTGCGCAAAATGTGTAGGCATTCATCTGCAAAACAACCTCAAATGGGACACGCACATCGGTGAGATAGTAAAAAATACAAATAAAACACTATATTTCTTACTACATATGAAACGCTCTGGTGTCCCTCCATATCATCTCGCTCATTTTTTTAGTTCGGTCATAATACCACAGCTTGAATACGCCTGCCCTATATCGTCTACTTCCATAACCAAAGAACAAAAGTCAATGCTAGAATCCGTCCAAAAACGAGCAATGAAAATTATTCACCCGAGTATGGACTATCAGTTAGCGCTACCAAAATCCGGACTGAGTCCACTTGACGATCTTAGAAAAAACCTGTGCTACATTTGTTTTCAAAAAATGCAAAGTCCTTCATGTGTATTAAGTGATTTTTTACTAGCAGAACAATCTAGTCAGTATGCTTTACGTAGAAACAGAAAGTATAGTTTACCAAGAGTACGAACAAGTCGATATAAAAAGTCATTTGTTCCATTCTGTCTTTATGACTTTCAAAATAGGTGATACCTTATTTATCTAGTCAATATTATTATTGCATGCATGTATGAATATAAGTAGACTCCCATTATACTATGTATAATGTTTTAGTTTGTAATAATCCAATCACAGTATTCCACGTTGATTTCAAGTAAATAAAATTTATATTATCTTATCTATCTTATCTTATCATTTTTTTGCCAGTCCAGCAGGGGGTAGAGATTCTGTCAGCCAAAGTTGCCTTAATTGTATAGATAATTTCGAAATAAAGCTAAACGCAAAAATTAAAAAGTTTGCATAAAAATGCTGGAGGGGAACTGGTTCACTCTTATATGTTATAAAAAAACCGTCATTGGGTCTCCTATTCTATACCATGGGTGTCCCTCTGTTAAAATAGTTTGCTGGGTCTTTGCCTGATATATATTTTTATGATATATATTATGATAACGTGTTTATGATTTTGTTTTTATATGAATTCAATTTGGCTCTGTCTTTACAGTAAGTACGATTCAGTGTGGATGTTTCTTAACGGGGAATCATAGGGGCATCAGACGATCGGTTCTGCAAAACCGATATTCTTATGGATACCGAAGCTAGCGGGCAAAATTAACATATCTTTTGAATATATATAACTTCTCTGATGTCGATTCTGTGTCTAAATTAAAATAAATATGTATTTATCTGAAGCTATCAACCAAGAAAGGGTTTTTTATTTCATATTATCACAAATATCATAAATCAAACTACAAAAATCGTCATTAAAAAAATCAACATACGTGTACTTTCTCGTGGCTGTTACGAACAGTAAATAAAGTAAAAGTCAAGCTAACAGAATAAACATATATTGGTGTCTTACATGAAATTATATTATATTTTGTCGATTATGTATAGGTTTCGGAATATTTACTAATGTTTTAGATCAAAATTGGTTAATAACGTGCCCCTGAACGGTTTCTGACGTGTGATAGGAAGTAACATATCGCTTAAGCGGCAAGTGTTTCGAACAAGTGTCTAGAAGTTATATTCATCGTCAAATGTGATAATTTTCGAATTATTATTTCGTTTAATTTTAATATTTTTGTGTCATTTCCCACTGTCATATATATTCATATATAATTCTAATTCAAACTAGTTCTATTTAATGATATACAGCAGTGATAAATAATTCATATTTGTCATGGATCATATGAAAATTGCCGATGATTTTGCTGATACAAAATTAATTCTCCCTGTGTTTTGTATAGCAACAAAATGGCGGACAACGTAAGTCTGGCCGAGTCGGAAGACTTGGTTTTTGGCGATGATCACGAAGGTGAAGGGGATACGCGACAACATGAGAATGATGAATATGCCCTTGCAGTTCAGCTTGCCCATACTCCTACAGAACAAGATACATTTAGGTATATAACTCACTTTATAGGCGTTTTTTTTTACGTTCGGAAGTTCCATTCATCGAGCCAAACAATCTACTCATGTTTTTGTTAGCTGCATGCGCGGATTTAGAATGGGCGCACCCGGTTCGCCTTATATGTTATGCAAAGAATAAATTGGCGCCCTCAGGTTCAGTCTGATATTTTAAACTGGTTGCGCCCACAGGTTCAATATATTCTTGATCTGCGCTGATCTGTCTGACCAGGCTTTCACCTACGGCTCGTACCGCGCCTATTAAACTGCAGTTCCTAATTGGGGACCTTGCTAGACGGGGTTTAATCAGCTCACCTCGTTCTTTTCTTCCAATTCATTTAAGTCCACCCCAGAGAAGGATCCACTGATAGCGGTCCCAACAGTACAGGGATGGTCACAATATGAGCGCTCATTTTATATTTTCAAACGTCTAACTTATCATAGTATTTTCTTATTTTGAATTTTATTGAATTTTATACAATTATTCATACTCAGCTAAAGATAATATCAGGGCTCGAAACTCGATATTTTTCGCGGGGGTCCTTTGGGCCCCCACTCTTAAAAACCTGGGGGCCCAAACACAAATCTGGTGGCCCGAACATGTATATATATGTAGGAGGTTCGAAAAATTTGGGGGCCCGTTGGGCCCCCGACCTCAAAAACCGGGGGGCCATTTGGAAAATAGGGGGGCCAATGGCCCCTGGGCCCCCGTGAGTTTCGAGCCCTGTAATATGTATTGTATAAAAATCATAATTTGAGCCACAACTATATAGGAATTTGAGTCACCACCGAAAATCAGCGCTCATATTGTGATCAGTTCATTTTGGGAAAACCCCTGTAATACGTGCGAACAGAGCGGGCGTTTGAATGATTGAGTTAGTTCCTTTCAGTATGACATGCAGGGCTAGACAAATGCGAAAATTCACAGTCGCCAGATTTGTTTTTTTGTCATAAAACATTTAAAACGAGTTTTCACCTATATTGGTGTGACATTATGTCCCTAAACATTTGTCGGGGCTAATTTCTTTTTCCCTGTGATATTTCTCCTAATCTTTCAAATTTATATTATTAACCTCTCGATTATACACGGAAAATGACTAAAAAATATATGTAACGAGTCAGATCAGAAACAAACTAAGATCTTGATTTCCGATTAACATGCCAACTATGCTGAATTATCTATACCGTAATTTTCCGCGTATAATACGCATTTTTTTCTTCGAAAATCAGGCCTTAAGTCAGGGTGCGTATTATACACGTAAACATTTGACATGAATATTTTCTTATAATTTTTTTCTTGAATAGTACTTCTGTCTATCATTTACGCATATAGTAACAGGATTGCACATAAGGAAATTTTTACTTTCGCCAATTTGGCGAAGGACTTATGATTCACCTTCGCCAAACTCGATTTACCTTCGCCAAATTTGTGAAGGTCACAAAATAACCTTCGCGTTTTTCCTTGCATAAATTATGATTTTCTACCAAATGTGACCAAACATGATTTCAGGTCTTAACCACAACCGATAGTTGATTATCGCGATCGGGCGACTTGATGATCGCGATCGGGCGACTTACTCCTACAAATTAGTCGAACAACTATATCATGTCCATACCAGATTTTAATTGGTTCGCTTATGCTATAGCATGTTTAGCGTGACCAAACTCTCGTTAGGAAGACATACTTTACTAATGGAATTTATATAAGAAGCAGAAAATTACAAATTTAACAGGGTGAACAGTCTTCAGCATGTTTCGAAGTCCTTTTATCCCTATTTTTCCCTGGTCCAAGATTAATAATGGGCCAAATTAAACTGGTACTTCATAACAAGACATAGCTTTAGTTAATATCCGAGAGCCGACGGCGCGAACCAAATTGTTTAATATATCTTAATGGTATTCGAGCCCCGAAGGCGCGAGCAAATTTCTATTATAGAAATCATAATAATTACTTATAAATGCTATAACGAAATTCCCTGATTTTTTCCCTGATTCATAATGAAAATCCTTGAATTTCTCCAAAAAAAGTTTAATTCTTCTGACTTTCCCTGATTTGAAAACGGGATTTTGAAATTCCCTGATTTTCCCTGATTTCTCTGGTCACCCTTATTAAACTAATATGGGTAATCGCAAATTATGCATGGGACTGGTACTTTCATTTAATACATTATGAATCTGTATTTTGAATATTTATTTCGATTTCAGATTCAAAATTATTGTCAGTCAATCGAGCGCCGTAGGCGCAAGCAAAAATCTATCATATGAAAAGATTTGTTCGACAAAGATATGATTTTGCCCTAAAATTTACCTTCGCCAATTGGGCGAAGGTGTTTCGGTTCACCTTCGCCAAATGGATTTTACCTTCGCCATTGGCGAAATGCGAAGGCTTATGTGCATCCCTGTAGTAATAACATTATGCCGCATATTCAACATAAAAAAATCTCTACGATATTTGAAAAATTGATTCTACGAGTATTTTCTATAATTGGTATTTATATTACATTGGTGAAAACTGAAAATTAAGCGAAAAATAGAGCAACAATATTTCAAAATTCGGGGTGCGTATTATATGCGGAAATATGGATATTTTGACATTCTGAGGAAAAAAACCGAGGTGCGTATTATACGCGGGTGCGTATTATACGCGGAAAATTACGGTAGTTTTCTCGTAAGAAAATATTGAATGTCATGAACAACTTTTTTGTCTTAGTCACAGTTTAATCCATATCTTTATATGGTGTTAAATCAAACAATACTTCGTCCAGAACTGAGCCAACAGTAGGTGCATCTTGATCTTGGCTATAGTTTGGCTTTCGCTTGGACTGATGGTTAGATATGCCGCTAACCATCGGTCCCATGCTCCTTTAGCCTTCTTGCCAAGTCAGTATTGTAGATCCACGGCTGTTGATTCAAGCAATTGTGAAGGTAGATTGATTATATCCAATACTAGCTCTGCAAAAGTCACAAGTGACCACTTGGGTGCACCACTAGTGTGCACCTCGGAAGCGTAGCTATGTTTTAGGGTATATGAAATGCAAGATATGTGTTGTTTATAATGCAAAGTTGACAATAAAGGCAGATATCATATCTAAAAAAATGACAGAAAGAGAAATGCCATGCATGGGTCAATTTCACAGTCGCCAATTTTGGCGACCGGCTTTTTTTCACAGTCGCCAAACCCTAATTCACAGTCGCCATCGGCGACCGAATGGTCGCCAATGTCGAGCCCTGGACATGTATAGCCTGTGTCCTTTCCATCTTTTGTCACATCCTTCTTATCTACGGCAAGAGGCAAGTGCCTTGCCCGTGGTACGACCCTAAGCATTAACCTGTAGGACCCAGTACACTTCTCACCATACGCACATACCGCCCAACCTTCATCCTATCTGAATGTCAAAGCAAGAGGTTAAAAAAAAAATAAACTCCGTGGAAATATGACTATCGCCTTAAATGTGCCCTGTTTGGCCTTCCCCCCCCCCTCAGGCTGTGACTCCTCCTGTTATATCATCCCCTTTTCTTTAAAAAAGATCTTATAATATAGACTTGTTCTGCCACAATTATAGGCCGCTCCTGGCAGATGCTCAGAAAATCGGCTTCTTCAGTCTTGATCGGGCATGTCAAACCACTGTCACCGAAATCGTGCAAATCAAAGAGCTCACAGAGACAATAGAACAACTCCTTGAGGTGAGTTCGCACTGTGTTTTAGACAATTGAACATAGATTAAGCTTGATAATCGCGGCTACTATTATGGTTTTTTTTTTTTGTGCAAAAATGTAATATTAATATTCGCATGTCTATATGAACTCGACTAGTGCTTTTGGTGTTTCGACAAAATCAAATGGTTATAAAATTGAAGTACATCTCTTACTTATATATTGCAGTCCTGCTTGAAATATGTCTAAGCAACATATAAAATAAAATAAAACTTTGAATTAACTATAATGTAAACATTTCTAGCCCATAGCAAACTTTTCTACCTCAAAACTAAATACAACTTGACTTACTTGACTTATGGGCGTATTCCTCTCCGGAACCTCGCTCTCTCCGTAACTTCTCTGCGCCAGTCTAGCCTTTCGGACGCTCTGCGTTCTGCT
>LQRL01076748.1:0-10193 GCA_001703475.1 Hydroides elegans
TTTGACATAAGTGCATTAAAGCGTGAAAGGAAAACACACAGATGCCACCTATGCTTGGGCGACATAAACAACAATAATACTACATGTATTATTAAAACACGATTGTGGAAAAAAATGCAACGTTCTCGTTTGGCAGTTATGTTTCTATACATGACCATTATCAATCGTCGGATTGGCGTGAAGTGTTACGGCCAGTGGGCGATAAAACAGCTATCTGAGCGATAAACGAACACTTTGGGCGATAACACAAGTTTGTAAGCAGATCGCTTCCAAGCAACCATAAAAAGGGTCCTGATGGCTAGCCAGTTTGATACGCGGTAGACCTTTTTAGCATCTCACTCAGCCAGTTCAAATAGGTTGGTAAAGCGCAAATCCCATCAGCGAAAAGTCAGCCTTTAGCATGACGCTGTTATAGGATAATAGAATAACATCTCATTTTGACCTCGACGTCGCGATAAAGTTGCGTCGAGAAAATGTCGCAACGTATAATTCTGGACTTTTGGATTGGATAAGACTTAAAAGAAGCGTTGATTGCTATTGCGTCGTTTAAGACGATTATGCGATAGTATATTTGCCTTCGAAGCGGTTGAAACGTATGAAATACATTTTGATGCAACAGCCAACGCTTATGGCAACATATCGCATGTCACTCCATCGTCGTTGTTCGAAAAATACAGGTTCTGTGTGTCATTTCTCGGCCGTCGGAGTCAATGAACGTAAACATCAACATAGGACGTAAGAGCGACGTTTAACTGTTCTGAGGTTACAGCATGAAAGACGTTTAGTAAGCGTGCACACCGGCATATTTTCGTCGACACCATTTAGCGACGGTGCATGACGAACGGATCATACTTGCGACTAAAAATTGAAAAGAAATATGATCGCGCGTAAAATGTAGTTTTTAAAGGTTGTCCATTTGACTTAATGCAATTCATATTTTATGCTATGTAACGAAATTTAATAACTCGCTGCCCAGACATCATTGTACTGAAGTTATTCAATGTGATTCATAGCAAAGTGTTAAAAATCACAACGTATTGAATTCCTCTGAATGCATATCTGATTGCTATCTTAACACAGTGAAAGCCTGTAAGTTGACAATGCATGACTTAGATGCGTATGTAACACTAGCATTCCTCCTTTCACAACCTCAAAAGGTTAACCCGAGGTCGTCGCATTTTTTAATCGCTGTGCGAATGAAATCCTGTATCATTGTCATCTGATCATTGATATAAGACGATTCAAAATGCGAGGGATAATTGCCAAAGATCCCAATTTTTATTAAATTGCGTTTTATTTGGGACATGTTAGATGTGATCTACACGACTCGAAATTCACGGGACCGATTTTCCGAATGGTCATGTGTTCGAGGGGTTGGGGACCCAAAGGGCTCCCGAACATTTCGAACCACCTACATGTAATTATATGTTCGGACTACCGGGTTTTGGTTCGGACCCAACGACATCACCCAACCGTTTTGACGTAACACGACCGGGCGATATCTTGCGAGAGTATTTAGTGGCGACGTTGGGACAATGTTTTTATATAATATGTAAAGACTGAGGGGTGGGGTTGGGCAGGTCGGCCACAATCCGCGCTCGGCCCTACAGAGATCCCCGCCCAGGTGCATTATGTATTAGCATAGTATATATAGCAAGCGTTAGCATATTTCTGCACATATCCCCTCAAAATATTTTTAAAAAAAAACAACAAACGGCTCAACGTTCGATATACTGTTTCAACAATGATATGCATTGTATACATGAGTGTTTAACTTTATTTTTCTTATACATTTGAAGTGAATATTTATTAAAAATCGAAACAATTGTTTGATTTGCATTGACGCAAATAAGATAAGATAGTGAGACCCAATTCACTTGACATCTATGAACTTCATCTTCAGCTATATGCCTATGCATCTTTATCGAACTCAAAACCTCTCAAAAATGTATCCATTGAGTTTATTCTTCGTTTTGAGGATTTAAATAAGACTGAACAATAAATTAGAACTGGATAAAAAGAAGAGAAGATTTAAAGTTATTGTAGGGGCCTATATAATCCAACGCTCTTATACCATTGATAGAGTTCTCTATCGATAACATAGTGAGACTGAACTCTTACGTATGCTTATCCCTAATATTAAGATAACATATTCATTTTTTTTTGTGAAGGGCAAGTTCATAGATATCTATCGATACATAGTTATATCCAGATATTAAGATCAATAAAAATCAACTAAACTTGAAATGACCAAAACATGGTCGCATATCATCTGAAGGACAATGCTTATAAATGCATATGGCCTCCCGAATGACAGTTTTAATTAAAAGCTAGAATGATATTTATGGCAGTTAAATGCATTAAGCCGTTACACAAAGATAAGACATACATTAGCAATGTTATTGGGTCATTTATAAACGATTTATACGCCTAATATCTGGACATTTCATGGATATGCGGACCTTCGTTAGAAGGCAATGTTTCGGAACATTTACGATAAACTGTATTATGCAATTAAGAGTCGAATGACTTAAAAGAGCATCATCGTATTTTTTCTCCAGATCTTATATTATAAAATATCTAATTTAGATATCCAACTAAAAATGAACATACAGCAACGCTTAAAGCGTCAACAATAGTTATTTATACATTCTATAAAAGATTATTTAAAAGATACAAATGGCAAAATATATCATTTAAGGTTAAGAAAGAAATATATCATTTAAGGTTAAGAAATAACACGAATATTGTCGTGTTCATGCCTATGACAGACGAATTCACAGACGCAAGGCTATGAGCTACGTCCCCACGGGAGAATAATGATCCCACATGGTAATACGTCGCATTGACGTCGTCAAAACGTTTATATCAAAGATCGCAACCGCAGTTAAGAGGATTATTTTTAAAATATTATATGAATCATAAGAGGAGGCGTGGTCAAAACTAGGGTATTTAGGGTGTACCCTCTCTTTATGGTCGTTAAGTTTATAATCGCCAGTGGGGCTAACTTATCACAAACGCAAAACTATTACGAAAATAAATACAATTGATTCAATCCTATCCCAAAAATTTCTTTGAAGCAAAAAAATACTTAAACTTGTCTTAAGTCATCATAAGTGGACATTTTATATATTTATCGTAACAAAAGTTTATACCCTTAAAATATATGTTTCATTTTTTTCTGACTTCACCCTGTTTTATTGAAGAGCACCCCACGAGCTGTTCCCCAAAAAAGGTGTTCCCCACCAATTTCCAGCTGGCTTGGAAATTTTGAGAAAATTCATTCTAGCTTGGAGATTTTAGTAGTTTGAGGAACACCTTTTTTTTATAATTTCCTAATTTTCACAATAAATAAAGATAATCATCATTTCGAAATTGATTAAACTTGCTTGCAGTTGTATAATTAACTGTAATTTGTAAGATATGATACGTTATTTGGTTATAGTCAACATTTCAGCTTTCGCAAAAGGTGTTCCCTTTCTGCTCCAAGCTGGCTAGAAAGGGAGGAACAGCCCAGCTGGCTTGGAAAAAAGGAACACCTTTTTGCAAAATTTTAATGTTCAAAAACAATCATTTTGTGGTTCTTCGTTATCGTAATGTTGTTTTAAGCTGATTATACAACTTTTTGAAAAATATGTCGTGGGGTGCCCTTCTTTATTGCATTTTTCTTCTGTATGTTTTGCGTTTCCTGAACACGAGATCTGATATTAAGATTACTATTATCATAAACAAATTGCAACGTTGTTCCAACAAATTTTCTTCAACGTTGCGTGCGTTCACGCGTTTGACATAGACACACAAGGCTGCACTGTGATGCCTGACCCCTTAAGACTGATCATCTCACGTGCAGTCTTACTAATTTGATGGCACCAAGGTGGGAGCCTTGGGGAATGCCACGCATTAAAGAAACGCCTCTTTGGTCATGGTGATAATCTTTTAAAACATAATGTTCAAAGCAACTCCTCCCTTCTTATATGAAGTGGTGTATGCATTTGTGCAGCTGTTTGTGGTAAACTCTTCCATTTTGGTAACGGGTGGTTCTCATTTAATCTGGATGATGTGACATCGAAATAAACTCGTTTTCGATTGAACTGAACATAAGTTTAGTTTCTTTCTTCAATAATTTAACATTATACAATGTATGAAAAACAGACAGGAAGAATGAAAAAGAACAATGAATAAACACTTTATTTTAGGTCACACTCGAGCAGATTTTCATGCACATACTAATTTAATGGAACCACGGTGAGAGCCTTGGGGAATGCCACGAAACCAACGCCTCATGGGTCACAGTGATAATCTTGAAAAAGTTATAAGTTTCAAGATGCGACTCCTCCCTTTTTGGAAACAAAACATACAAAATTTAATACAATTTTAACTATGATAATTTTTAACGGGAAAATTTTAGTATATTCTTTCTTAATTTTACTTTAGAAACTATCCTATTTAAAGAGAGTAATGATAAACTGGAAGAACATGAACCTAAATGTCTGTTTATCCAAACTTTTCTAACCAAATAGTATGCGTTTAAGTATTGACAACCATGTGACCACTTTTTCATGCACACAGACTCTGGAGTAGAAGAGCTAAAATGAAGGGAAATGAATATTTGTTTTTGCATATTAAACTGCATTAGTAAGACATTGGAGGTACAAATGTGCCGTTTAAGTTCGAATGCGCGTATTTAAGAGTCTATTTCAATTTTGTCATTTAGCATCAACCCATCACACATCTAATGACAAAATCCCCATACCCTTGTATATCCCGCATTTTAAGTCTTGATAGACACAATTCATTCACACTATTATTGCATTTGGACAACGTTAAGTGCTTTTGGCAACCTTTCAAATAGTTTTTCAAAACAAGCATTATTAAATTCAACTCGTATATTTTACAAACGTTTATTTTGAGTGACATATTGTGGGCTGCTTTGACAAACGCGCTAAATTGAATATTGGTAACCGTTACTTTGGGAATATGGTCGTGGAATAAAGAAAACTTTTATGGTGTGGTCTGAAACAAATAAAATAGTAAAATACAGTAAAAAAACAAACTAAATAAGTAAAATAGATGGCAACAAATATATTCCTATGTTGTTGTTTTTTTTTCGGAGTGAATATTGTGCCGAACTATTATTCTTTTCAACAAAAAAAAATAACGCCGTATTATTTGTTCAGTCCAAAAGATTCTCCTCGACTTTTACAGCTTAACTATTTTCAGCGATCGCAATCCCTTTTGTTCTCATGGTTCTCATGGTTAACCCGAGGTCGTGGCATTTTTTTAATCTGTGTGTGAAAGAAATCATGTATCTTTGTTATCCGATCATTGATATAATACGATTCGAAATGCAAGGGATAATTGCAAAAGATCTTATTCTTTATTGAATTGTGTTTTGTTTTGGACATGTTAGATGTGATCTATACGGCTCCAAATTTCCGGGACCGATTTTCCGAATGGCCATGTGTTAGAGGGGTTGGGGCTCAAAGGGCCCCCCGAAAATTACGAACCAACTACATGTAATTATATGTTTGGGCTACCGGGTTTTGGTTCGGACCAAACGACATCACCCGAACGTATTGACGTTACACGACCTGGCGATATCTTGCGAGAGTATTCAGTGGCGGCGTTGGGACAATGCTTTTATATAATATCATGTAAAGATTGAGGGGTGGGGTTGGGCAGGTCGGCCACCAGTCGCGCTCGGCCCTACAGAGATCCCCACCCAAGTGCATTATGTATTAGCATAGTATATATATATATAGTAAGCGTTAGCATAATTCTGCACATATCCCCTCAAAATATTGAAAAAAAACAACAACAAACGGCTTAACTGTTGATATACTGTTTCAACAAAGATATACATTGTATAGATGAGTGTCTAGCTTTATTTATCTTATACATTTGAAGTGAATATTTATTAAAATCGAAACAATTGTTTGATTTGCATTGACGCAAATAAGATAAGACGTTATGACCTCATTCACTTGACATCTATAGACACTCTACGCATCTTTATCAAATCCAAAACATATCAACAATGTATAATTTGAGTTTATTCCTAATTTTATGGATTCATACATGGAATAAATGTAATTCAAGAATTCATTCAAACAAAGCTGGAAAAAAAAGAGCCGAATATAAATATCTTAAACTAATTCTTAAACTAATATACATATACGTATCATTCATTTTATTCCCTTTGATAGTTCTCTATCGATAACATATTCGAGATTGAGGTCGTAACGTTTATCCCTCATATGCAGAAAACGTATTCATATAGTTTGTGAAGGGCAAGTTCATAGATATCTATCGATACCTAGATATAGCTAGATATTGATATTAATAAAAATAACTAAACTTGAAATGACCAAAACATGGTCACAAATCTTCTATAGGACAATGCTTATAAATGCATATGGCCCCCTAAATGACAATTTTAATTATAAGCTAGAATGATATTTATGGCAGTTAAATGCATTAAGCCGTTACACAAAGATAAGACATACATTAGCAATGTTATTGGGTCATTTATAAACGATTTATACGCTTAATATCTGGACATTTCATGGATATGCGGACCTTCACAAATGGCATTGGCTTTGGAGGGATATCAGCACATTAATTTATGATAAAATGCGGGTAGGCATGTGGAAAAAAATGAGCTCTTAATTGACTATTATGGCTTAAATTCTACGATTGTGTGTGTTGAACTCTGTATCCTACTCTATTTTCCTATTTAATTAAAGTTTGGAGTTAAATAACCCAAAACGAGCAACATCGCGTTGGTAAATTTTATTCCAGATTTCATACATCATGTTTTTTATTCCAGATTTTTATACAGAATGGCTTAAAGTTTTAACACTGTTTACTCATACATCTTCTAAAATATACAAAAGTGGCAAAAAAACATTTTAAACACAAAATGTATTTAATCTTAAAAAAAAGGAAAATCAAGATGCTAATAATGTCGTGTTCATGCGTATGACAGACGCAAGGCTGGGAGCTACGTCCCTACGAGAGAAAAGTGATCCCATATGGTAATACGTCGTATTGACGTCGCCAAAACGTTTATATCTAAGATGGTCACCGCAGTCAGAGAGTTTATATTATAATACAAGCTCTTTGTCACAGTTAAGCATCTCCAGTTAAGAGGATCATCTTTTCTAATTATTATATAATCATAAGGAGGGCGTGGTCATAACTAGGGTCTTTAGGGTGGACATTTTCTTAATGGTCCTCAAGGTTATGATCGCTTTTAGGGCTTTTCACGAATGGTAGTAGATGAAAAACTATTACGAAAATAAATACATTCGAATCAATCCCCATCAAACAAATTTCTTCAGAGCGCGAAATGTTAAAACTTGTCTAAAGTCATCATAAATAGTTAATCAATATTCACTGTATTCATAAAAATGTATTCCCATAAAAATATGTTTCACGTTTACTGACGTCGTTCGACGTTAGTTTTACACGGGTTCGATCAACATAATGTGCGTTCACTAACAATGGGATCTGATATACGGATTGAAAATTACAAATATTTCTTATAATAAAACGTTAAATTACCGGTAACAACGTTGTTCAAACGGATTTTCTTCAACATTGTGTGCTTTCACGCGTGTGACAAAGACACACAAGGCTGCACTGTGATGCCTGACCCCTTAAGACAGATCAGCTCACGCGCAGTCTTACTAATTTGATGGCACCAAGGTGGTGGCCTTGGGCAATGCCACATGGTGATAATCTTGAAAAAAAAATACAAGATATTCTGATTGAATGGACTCCTCCCTTTTAAAAAATAGTTGCTTTTCGTTAAATCGGGATGAAGTGACAATGAAAGATACTCGTTTTCGTTACTAAACTTAGCTTAGTTTCTTTCCTCTATGCCAGAACTATATGGTAAACAGACCAGTTTAATAAAGTGAAGGTACACTTTATAGTATTGTCACACACGAGCAGATTTGCATGCTCTTACTAATTTGGAGGCACCAAGGTGGGAGCCTTGGGGAATGCCACAAACCAATGTGTCTTGGGTCATGGCGATAATCTGTTTAAGATAAAATACTTTTGATGAAATGGACTCCTCCCTTTTTGTAACAGTTGATTTTCGTTTAAAAAAACACAACATTCAAATGGGCTCCTCCCACTTGACTCGAACTTGATGGTCGAAATAAAACCGTTATCGATAAAACAGAGCAGAATTTAGTTTTTTGCTTCTATAATTCAGAATTAATATAATATCTGATAAATAGACAGGGTGGATTAACTGAAGAAAAACATGATTATGTGGTCACACTCGAGCAAAATTTCATGTCCTTACTAATTTGATGGCACCAAGGTGAGAGCCTTGGGAAACGCCATGAAATAAAGAAACGCCTCTTTAATTGGTCACAGTGATAATCTTGAAAAAGTTGTAAGTTTCAAGTTGCGACTCCTCCCTCGATGGAAACACAACCTTCAACTATACTCCGTCTTTTTGGAAACGTTTGGTTCTTGTTAAATCTGGATGATGTGACATTGAAAAGAAAGAATAATTGGTTTAGCCGAACATATTATATTATCATATC
This sequence comes from Hydroides elegans, assembly GCA_001703475.1. NCBI lineage: Eukaryota > Metazoa > Annelida > Polychaeta > Sabellida > Serpulidae > Hydroides > Hydroides elegans. The sequence continues at coordinate 8,568 of LQRL01076748.1, forward strand.
ATATTTAAACGAAAATTCTCTATATTTAAAACGATGTAGTTAACATTAGATGCGATTCGATATCCACAAAGATAAAATAAACTCGATAAAGTAACGTTAAAGTGATGTTCGAACGATTGTTTAAACATTTAGACTGTTATATCAAGCATTTTTAGTTATAAATGTGCCGTTTAGTTTCTAATGCACGTTAAGAGCCTATTTCAATTTTGTCATTTAGCATCAACCCATCAAACATCTAATGACAAAATCCCCATACCCTTGTATATCCCCCATTTTAAGTCTTGAGAGACACAATTCATTCACACTATTATTGCCTTTGGACAACGTTAAGTGCTTTTGGCAACTTTTCAAATAGCTTTTCAAAACAAGCATTATTAAATTCAACTCGTATATTTTACAAACGTAGACTTGGAGTGACATAGTGTGGGCTGCTTTGACAAACGTGTTAAATTGTATAGTGGTAGATTCTAACTGTTGCTTTGGGAACGGTCGTGGAAGAAAAGTAAAACATAGTTTTAAGATTTCGCTGGCAATAAATGCATTAGACTTGAGAATCGGATGCGGTCATATCAAATTCAACCTAGATAGAATTTAAACCTCAGTTTGAAAAAAAATGTTTTAACTATAGATCTGGAAATTGTATGTAATCTAGGTATGATATAGGACAAATGAATTCACAAATCACTGGTAAATGGCTAAATATTTCATTTAGAACTAACGTTAAAAATATGAAATATTTTGACGCTCAAATCGTGAATCTATTGCGGTCAGTCTGAATCATAGCAGACTTTCTCTAATTTTCAGATTTTATTTATTAGTTCTCAACTACAACATGCTTGATACATGTATAATCTGAAATCGGGAGGTATACCGCGCAAAGTAATTTTGTTTGTTTCTTTTTGTGAAAACACAATACTAGAATCTATATACTAGAATCTATCTATCAAATTGTTCATTTCTATGGTAAAAGTACAGGATTGATGCCGCGGTAACATGAAAGCGAAAAGAGGGGGAGGGGTCGGGAAGCTGTTTTTTTTTTTGCTAAAAACAACCTCGGCCTATAATCTAGGAAAACATATCAATGTGTTATAATTTTTGATGACGTATATATGAATAAAATACAAAATGTTAAACAAATATACATATATCCTACATGCATCCTATCGCTCTTCATTTGAATTAAGGGCTCAAAAATATCCAGGTAGGTCATTTTGATGAGCTGAGGAGACAGCTGATAAAGTGTTGAGCTGTGTTTTTAAATCGAGTGTAAATTTTGAACTACTGATAAGGACTAACAAAGTGGTCTCATGATGGGTTCATAAATTATATCCAGACTTTTTTAACGTTCGAGTTATCTCCATTGTATTCTGATTAAATCTTAGAAAGAAAAGATAATCTAAAGACAAAATTATCATTTAAATGACAAATATTAGATCTTTAATAAAAAATAGATTAACTAATTTTGGCACAAATAACAAAATACAATTTTGAAATATATGTTTAAAAAAATAGATTGAGAAAAGGGGGATATTTAATAATTAATTTGTTATAAGAAGGATAGTTGTTGGAAAACACAATGAAATCAACCATGAATTCGATAGTGAAACAATGTCTATATCTATTTGC
>LQRL01076754.1:33753-49039 GCA_001703475.1 Hydroides elegans
AATCTTGTGACTTATCATTTTTAAGCGGACTGTGCCAAAACTACATAGAGCTTCTAGTCAATTACGTAAATTAAGTAACGCATAATTTCATCGGGACGACTTTGAAAGAAAACAAGTGGGTAGATACACAATTAGGAGAGAAGCCGGATAAGCCTCGAATTTCATAAATTCCTGCATGCTTCGACCAAACATATTAACATTCTTTATCTAAAATAACAAAATAGTATTAAAAACATCGACGCATAGTGACTTCATATCATCCTTTAATTAGAAAATCAATGTTTCAATCTGATCCGTTCTCATAGAATCTACTACGCAATTAAGCGTTTTACCCGTATACGTAATCTGAGCCATTCGGCTGTCATTCTACGCACCAAAGATTCGAGGTACATTGTATCTTACGATTGAATTTTCGCTCACATTCGCTGGCAAACTAGCTCCATGTAGCCCTATCATATTCGTCTACTGTTAGGATTGAGCTTTGACCTCTTAGTTCTCTTAAACGGAACCATTTCCGGTCCCAATAAAAATGACTAGGTGTCATATTCGTTGACCTTGTGTCTCAGATATTACTCCAAACCATTAAACTCTGTCAGCACCGTATAAAATTTGGACTCAAATAACGGCGTTAGAAATCAAGAAAAAGATTCTTGGCGTGCCTGAGACATTTACAGACATTCCTTCAGGCTTTTTCGCCACCGCGGCCAGTTCAAACAAATATTTAGGCATGTTGTTATTAACAGCTGTTTGGCGCTTTTACCGCTTTTCTGTGATCTGCGAGCAAAGGGTTATCGAGTAGAAAAGAGTGGGAGTTCAAAATGCGACGATCGACGCACTTTGTGTATAACCATTTCTTCTTTAGATCCCGAATGCTTTGTGTATGTTTACAACAGTCATCGATTATAAAACGAGGGGTCAACTTTGTTTGTATATGTGAGCTCATTTGTACTAATTTCATGCTAATTAGTAGCATGTTTGCTCGTCAGTGGCTGCGCTGACACAAGTAAATAATTTTGCTCTCCACTGCAGTGTCTAAATCCGCAGGCTGATAATTAATAAGAACAGGAAGCATTCTGTCTTCAGTCACTTGATCGATGGATAGATGATAACTTGTGGCGGTTCAGATCCAGATAAAAACTGACATGGTTGAGTAATAGGTAGGGCAGAACAAGAAAAGCGCCATATGGCTCCAGACAACCGTTGAAGCGACATCTATTATGAAATTCCGTAAGAAACGAAATAGTGTCTTATAATTGCTAGGGAATTGATATGATATTGGTTAGACAATAAACAAATACAGCAGCAACTTTATATAATAGATCCCTACTATTGGTGCTAATTGACAAAACCCTGTATATGTTCTGAAATCAGCAGCTTTTAGACTCTACATACCCAAACCCAATTCCATCCCCAAAGAGAAACACAAATAAAATCAAGATATTAGTTACAAATGATGTGTCATTATGATGATAATTTGTTTGAGTCACTCATATTGGGACATGAAACCAACAATGCCAAACCACGATTTTGTCATACAGCAACTCGTAAGTAACCAGCCACCGGATCCAAACCAAAACACCCCCCGCAAATCCCCCATTACACTCACCAGTACACGACGGACAGCAGTCGCCCATCTTGATAAACGGGTTCCTGCATTGAGGCACGGGACAAGTGATCAGCGCACACATCTCGCGGCCCTGGTAACAGAAGCAGCGTCGGCATCCGTCGTGCCACGACTGGCCCTCTTCCATTAGGTGGCCGCCGGCCGAGAGGCAACGACACACTTAGTGACCCACAACTAACCAGCCACGATATCCAACCCCAAACACCCCCACAAACCCCCTTAGTACACTCACCAGTACACGACGGACAGCAGTCGCCCATCTTGATAAACGGGTTCCTGCATTGGGGCACGGGACAAGTGATCAGCGCACACATCTCGCGGCCCTGGTAACAGAAGCAGCGTCGGCATCCGTCGTGCCACGACTGGCCCTCTTCCATTAGGTGGCCGCCGGCTGATAAGCAACGACGCTTGTTGTTGTTGTTTCCGGTAGGTGGCGCCACTTGAGAGGGTAAGCTGGTGGTTAGGGATGGGGCGGAAGAGTCTGAAGAACCTGTAAAAAATATCATTTTGTGATGAGCTTGTAAACATGATATATAATGACATTTTCAAAGAGTTTTAAATTACACATATCCCATGGAATGGTGTTAATTTGTTTTACAACAGTATTTAAGACATTTACGTAATTACATTATTGAAAAATGGAAACAACAAAGTGATAACTTTAATAAACTATCTTATTTAGTTAAGTATGTAAGTATTTAAGCGTAACGACAATAAACAACTTGAAAATTGCGCCGCAACGCGATATATAAGGAAATAATAAATTACAATTCTTGACGCGAAATTGAGAATATTCTATTGCGGAGGAACCTCTACATCATTTTTTATACAAAGTCATAAAAGAAATAACTTATACAGGGTCGAGGTTTCAATGGCACAGGCAACATAAATAAGGCAAAATCAAACAAATTAGTTGGCAATTTTAATTAAATCAAGGTAATCAATCTTTGTCTCAAATTAACGGATAGAAATGTGCAATACACCTGCCCTTTGTGACAGACACATTAACAAGTAAATTCAATTAGTAAGAAAAATCTTTTTGAAATTTTGAAATTCAAATATTTCAAATGACAGTGTGCCAATTATTCAGCCCTTAAGGTAGCTCCCTAAAATTCATAAGTTGACTTTATTTCTTACATAGAGAAACCGAGCTGGCTAAAGTCCAACAATATTAATACAGTTAACATTTGATTGAAAACCACAAGTAAAAAACATGTCTTTATAGTCAAACCCCGGCTTAGCTACTTTAAAAAAAAGGTTATATTATAATTATAGCTTATACATGTAAGTTAAAACAATAAAATATAACTGATGAAATATGTGATCTCTAAATTTACTCCTTGCAGTGGTACAAATGTATTAAATCAAACGATTGATGATGTAAAAGCAACTTTTTTTTTTCAATTTCGAGAATCCCAGTTTTTGTATATCTTTGAATACAAGTAAGGCCGTGTTCACGCAAACATAAAAACTCAGAAAATAGCACGAAACCCGATATTTTCGAAAGCCACATTTGTATAAAAACATAGCAATTTATCCCCTCTATTCACGCAAAAAAATAGGATATTTTTTTTGCGTGAACACTCCTTAAAGCCTTTGATGACATGCCGATTTCCACAAATTAAAATTGTTGATGTTTATTTGATTTTGTCACAAATATAAACATGAAATTCTTCAAAAGCAAATGTATGGCATTGCAAAGATGTTATAGAGAAATCAAACATCCTACGGTCATATGTTTGGCTGCCTTTATATCATATTTATTTGGCCCGGAAACCAATCTTGATATATTTTGTAAATATGATTCAATGTGAATACAATCCATTTTGCGAGAAAACGGGAAATGCTTGAAAAAAACTGCGGTATTAACTTTATCATGGATCAAGGTACAGAGATGAACAATATACTAACCTTGGCGAAAAATCTGTATGGATACAAACGAAGATTAAGGTCAAGTTTCAAGAAATAAAGCAAATTAATTAATTCAAATCAAAATCAAATCAAATTTTACCTCTGCACTTGCAGATCTTGCATCCCTGGTCATTATACACATATCCGAGCGGACACCGCTTGCTGCAATGCATCTGCGGACATCTTCTGCATTTACACTTGGGGCATCCATTATTATCCCTCCGGTATCCATAGATACAGTCGAGTTTGGTACAGTTGCTAAGGCGTGGGCACTGCTCGTTGGGCGGGATGCACTCGCATAATTCTTGGCCGTCGTCGTCGATTTGGTAGCCCAGGGGGCAGGGCTTGAGGCAAGGGTCGGGCGCGAGCTCTGTGATAAATGGAATTGATTTATATATATGAATTTAAATAATAATATTTTGGTCATTTATATATTGCTCTGATGTCCATTAAGCGTAACAATTCAGTAACGTTACATACAGTGGACTAAAAAATGGATTGTAGCGAATGCAATGAAGGGAATATGAAATTTGTATTAAGTATGGATATCAAATAGGCGGGGAAATCATACCACGGAAAACGTTGATATAGAGCTTACCAAGTTAAATCGATTTGACCTGAAACGAGGTGCGTCCATATCAAAATGAACAAAAAGGACTCAATAACTACACGTAAAAAAAACGAAATCTTGTTCTTCGGTCTGACCGACTGACGTAACAAAAACTCCAACAAAAGCAACTAATATCATAATGAAATATTAAAAAACAGACCCATCAGTTAGAAATACGATACCAATTTGACATTGCAGCATAAAATAAATCTCCGAATTACTTGGTTTCCTGGCATTGTTAAGTATCGCATAATCATCCATCATAGTTGAGACGAATCAAACAATGCCAATCCATAACAATAATGGCCTTAGCTCGAATAATGGACTTAGCTAAAGTGTCCACAAATTGCCCATTAGGGAGCGCCACTTGTGACTCTAGGACCTTGAGATAGATTACGCGATGGTAATGCAACGTCTCCCAAGTCATATATTCATCATCTAATCGGGAGATATTTATGATGAGATTTCATAGTTTTGGCTGGTTGGGGTTAAGCAACCATGGTGGAAGAATCCTTGTGTCATGGGTTGTCTTTTAATCGGGAGATATTTATTACGATTTCATAGTTTTGGTCGGTTGGGGTTAAGGAACCATGGTTGGAGCATCCTTGTGGCACGGCTGATTTTGTCCCTCATTCGGGGCTCGTTTGCTTGTGTTTGGGGAATCGGAAAGGGGTTGAGGGAAGAGTGGGGTTTCACGTTTTGGTTATGCAACCTTGATCGCTGGATATCAAGTTTTCAGGATTTTAAAATGATGGATTAGTGCTCATAGGACCAAGTTATGGTCGCGAATACGACCGACAGGATGCTATGCTATTCTCTGAGTATAATGGCAACCATAAAAAAATACTATTATTAAGCTTTTATGATTGCGATTTAAGTCACGTTATGTATAAGTTTTGATATGCCAACAACGTACCAATTAAAAATCAAATAAAAGTTGGACACAGACTTGAAACATAAAATCGCTTTTTTTGGCATTATTCGGAATATAGAGGCGTGCTATAGCCTATATAATTTAATTATTTTGGCAAAGGCTCACGAAACTGAAAATTCAAATGCAAAGACTTCTGTGACACCTTTTAATTTTCGAATAAAAACACCGTGAACTGTAAATGTTAACTTGTATTGAGGCCAATGATATAGCACAGTATGTTTTTAACTAAACTTGGCAATTGACAAGTCAGAATTTGAAAACGATAGAATTTCTTCAGTTATTAATGACCGTTTTTCTCCTACGCGCCTGGCAGATACATGAAATTATTTTGTCTAATCATTTGTTCACGATTTTTTAATGAAGTTTAAATAGAGTGCTACACCCTTGTCATTGTCTATTATTAACTGCACCGCACGTGCGATCTATGCAATTATAACGACCCTTTTAAATGGGATTCTCATGTAGAGAATATGTCAAAAGAAAAATGTTAAGTACAATTATATGATAGCGATGAATATGTGGTCATTATTTCAAGTGTAATTATGCAATTAATGCTTATGCACAATGGATTGATCATAATTCAATTAAGACAAAGTTGACAGGCCTTGTGTTTTTTTGGTTAGAAGCGCTTTGTAGACCTGACCTTGACATTTCATATTTTTCTGCATGACAATTTCAAAATTATAAGGTCTTTGCACGGAGGAAATCATTACATATTGAATTAATTTGTACAAAAAAAAATCAATATTTCACGATAAAAACGTTCAAAATCTTGATGAAAAAGCGTACGTTTTCACAAATAATCCAGACAAAATGATATGATGACAACTTACTTACGCAAGATAATTACTTTTACTTGCAAACTCTACCCCTCCAAAGTCCATCCCTTATAGGACACTCACCCCTGCACTGACAGTATGGGCAGCCAAACTGGTCCTCCATGAAGCCGGAAGGGCAGTCCAGTTGACATCCGCGAAGCAAAGGGCAGGGTGGTGATGGCACCACGGTCTCGTCTAGAGAAAAATGAAATAAAAATAATATTTAGGCTATATATAATAGTTGTATTTTTTATATCAACATTAAAGATTAATTTATACCAAGACTTAATCAGGACCTTATGCAATTGGGCAGTCAAGGCAATATAGTACGACGTATCTATGCTATCATGTCTAAGCTGTTAGAAAAAAGGAGTGATTAGGATAACAATAATATCATATTAATTAGGACTCTAAATATCTTAAAATCAAATTTCACAAATTCCACCTAAATATGTTCTCAACAACAATTCATAGCATACCCCAAGCAGAGGTCCTGAGACATGTTTACGATGATAAAGGACTCTTATCTAACCACATACAAAGCGTCACTCATAACAATATCAAACTTGATAGAAACTACCTGGTATATAATTAAACCAGGACCAAAAGAACAATACACCATTAAATTATAAGGACACTACAATAATCCGGAGCTCCTTTGAACGTAACCCTTGAGGTCACTCCTGAATAGCAGATAACAAGTGCAATATTATCACGGCAAAAGAAACAAATGTTTCGATTGCATTTATTCAACGTAGTTGAAAACGCTGCATTTTTGTTTAGTTTTTTGCATTTTTTTCTTGTTGTTGTTTTTACTTTATTTTGATAATTGCGGTAAAATAAGCGCTTAGTGTCGATTACTGTAGTTTAGCTAAATTTGACAAGCCAATCAAAATAGTTCGCTCCTCCAGTCAACACAATCAGCATTCCCGCTTTGATTGCGTTTGTCATCGAATTAAGTAGATGCTCCTATAATAAATAAGGTATTTTTCCAATGTATTTGTTTATACAGTGTACAGTTGAACGAGCCGAAAAACATTCAAAATGACTCGGATATCAAGAAGATTTAGCAGATTAAATAGAGTAGAGTGTTGATTAGTTCGTAATCAATAGAAATATGATGTTGGACCTTATCATAACGACAAAAACAAAAACATATGACATGGTTTTAACAATATTTTGAAAACACCTAAACTACGCCTTTTCTTAAAATTAACTTTGATGATAAGTCTCCGTAAAAACAGTCTGGCGCTAGTCGAGAAAGAAAAGTGACCTGTGAGCAATACTTTTACACTGTTTAAATAAATATGATATATCATGACATCACAAACTACCGGAAAGACACGTTTTGTACTATTTGCAACAGGAAAGTTGCCAAACCCATCGCTAAACCACCGAAAAAAAAACATAATGTCGAAAGGTTCTAAAATCGTAAAACCTGAGTCGAGATAAGACGACGCCTAAAAATGGCAACGTTGACGTCACAATGTAGGCGTTATGATATTCACACATGTACACATATAGTAGTATATCTTCACTGTTTTTATGCGACGTCATAAGATATTGCAAGAAGGCGATAACGTAACTGAACATTTCCCTCGTCAAAGTCTGGGCGTATAAAGGCAGAAGCTAAGGAGCACTAAGTTTAAGCAAAGATTCTTTGGTTCAAGCGCCTTGTTAACGGATCAGTCGAGCATGGGAAGACAGATCAGAGATCATGTTCAAATGAAACCAAACGTAAAATGGATTCGATTGTTGTGCAAGCGTAAATATCTTATCACTTTGACTTGGTAATAGGACGCTTCTACGTGGGGGTAATGATAACATTCAAACGTAATCGTCTGGTGAAGAAAATATATCCATTACAGAACATTCCACATATGAAAATACAGGCGAATCCGGGTGATAGGATATGGTTTGGACGGTAAAAACAAATCCGAGTTAATCCACAATTTAAAGAAAAGCGCTAAATGCAAGTGAACAAAATTTGCATATACAAATTTTAAGCCAATAAAAACGTGTGTAACTAACTACAAACCGATTTATTAATTGAGTATTTCTAGATTATAAAATACTACAAGATTCGGGATAACGTTTTCGTTATAGTAAACTGGTATATTGAATTGAAACGTCGAGTAGGCTCAAATGATGTTCTACCATACCCAAATAACATTTTGACTCTAGGATTCCATTCAAGCAGTTATCCAGGCATTTAATAGTGCGTCGTCCGAAGAAATCAGCCAAATATAAACACAACTATAAAGAAATAATCAACTCCACAAATAAACCAAAGATGTAGGCCAATCTATTTAAGCACACACGTTCAATCACTATTGCCGCCGTTCGTTGACGTCCTGACTGACGCACCGACGTCTGAAAAACGTTCTAACCATAATAAAAAGGCACATGAAGCATCCATTTATAAGCGGAAAAATACTCAAACAGATTAGTCTTCAACTTTCATTGTCAATAAAGAAACTGTTGAGCGGAAAATAACGGGACTGCTTGAGGGCCTTGCCACATCGGTAGCGTTTGTCGAGCTTTTTCACCTAACAAACCGAGTTTTCCAGCTTCAAAAACGCAATCAGCATTTTAAAGCTAGTGCTCCATATGTCCGTCTGCGTCTGCGTTTGCGTCTGCGCTTGCGTCTGCGTCTGCGTCAATTTATTTTGATGTGTAACTTGGATCCGTCGATTCATGCATTTTTTTCATCATCAAATTTTATTTCACCTCAAATTTTAACTACTTCCAGGCATAAAACTCAACATTAATGAGTAAAATAATATGTTTTTTTACTTAAGTAGTTTATGTCTATCAGTAATGATCAATAAGGTAAAATTGCCCATGAATCGAGCAAAACAAAAATTCTATAATATTTTTAGTCTCCGTTATTGAAAGCTATTTTTTCACCAAAATAAGCCTATTCATTAATGGCATAATCAAATATATCCAATTATATCAATTAATTAAAATACTCAAATGTTATTTAAAAACCCGATTCTTTGTACCCGCGTGACCTTTTTCATCCGTTTTTTCATCCGTCTACCGATTCGATCGCGACATGTTCCGATGGAATCAACGCAGACGCAGACGCAGACGGACGTGTTAATCAGCATGTTAATCATATTATATAGTGTGCGATCCAAAATAAAAAACGCAGACGTCGACGCAGACGCAAGCGCAGACGCAGACGGACATATGGAGCACTAGCTTAAGAGTCATAGAAATGTCTTCAAAAGCAGTAAATTTCACAGACCTGCCAAGATGATACAAACTTTCCTAAAGTTGGAAAATGACATCACATGACGGATGTAATCTCACGTTTTTTATCAAAACATACCCTGGTCCACTGACGACTTTCTTCCATACAACAGCAAAACCAATGATAGCCGCATAATCGTTTGCTGGCAGGCATAATGATATAGGGATCTACCTTTCGTAAGATGATATGTAAGAAAGCGATCTCCGCGATTAAATAGCGATTAGACATCTTGGGAGTGGTAGCACTCTCTGGAATGTCGGTTTGGAATATTTTTAGGAGTGCTTGAGGATATAAAAAGAAAAGATGTTAGATGTCGATGATTCAACAAACATGATTAGCAGATAATATGGGAGTAGCCTCCTATTCTTATTGTGTCAATAACTAAAATGTCAGCTTGACCCATGGTTGTTGGCCCTATTGTATTTCCTTATCCAGTATTTATAAGAATAGGCAAAATTCTGGTTCCCAATTCCTTGCTGCAATTGCAACATCTTTTTCTTCGTAAGTTTATTGTGCCTTACAGTAACAACCTATTTTAACATGTATGAGCTCGTATATTTTAAGCGCATCTTTTTTTTATAATCTAAGACGGCAAATGGTTCTATATATAAGTCGTTCTACGTCATGTGATGAGTCGTCGCCGTACCAATTAAAACAAATTTAGTAGTTTTATTTTTTAATAGGATCTTCCGAAAACCTTCATAGCTGCAGCTGTTAAGAAGGTCCTCGATTTATGAAAATTTGCGCACACTTTTAGTTATCTGGATAAAAAAAAACTACTTATAGGGCGATGGAAATATAGTCTGCTAAGGATGAAAGGAAATGGAATAAAGTGAGCAAATCTCATCCGATAAAAATACAATTGACGCCTACAGCCACAGACCTTTATTTATCGGTTGTTCTTTTTATACTCTTAGAAAAGTTTGTAAACATATCTCGTAGTAAGAACAGATTAAGCCATAAAATAAGAAGCTTTCATTAGAAGTTCATTGCAGCCAAATAACGTTGAAAGTATTGCATTAAATAAGTAGTTGCAATTAACCTGGGGACGGAGATACGATGATATCGTAATGCGAATAAATGGCTTGACAGCCTTACGAACTCCATTTATATTTATTTCTATATAGTACATTTGTTATTTATTGTCTCTGATCAGTATTTTGACGCTGCTGAAACGTATACATTTCCTTACGTATAAAAGAGACGCTTGATTTCACACCATGATTAACTGTAAACAGTAAACGCTTCACAATTTCCCAATGATCTAACACACGTCTGTAATAGAACCCTTGCTAGGGTAATAAGGTTAGCATCGGTTTGTTAAAAACCCGTAATGAAGTTATCAGCACAAGCAGTTAACGAAAAGTCATCAGGTTACGAAGAATAAATGTGCGTCAATTCTACAAATGATATGACTGACGTCACAGAATTCATCATATCTTTTTTTATATATATAAGAGAAGGAAGGTATCATCCATTAAGGCAATGCATCTCTTGATATCTTTACTAACTTTGCTGCATATATAAAGATGATTTCAAGACAAGGTCAAACGATGTTCTTAGTACATGTTATCAATAATATGGAATAGTAAATTATATCTTATATGTTCTATTATAAACTATGCGATATAAAAATCGCACTTTGTGCGGATCCTGGTAATTTTTAGCATCTCCATTTCCAAGTAAAATGGGTCCGGGTTAACGGGTACGACGCAGCAAACAGCTAATGAAAGCATACTAAATGACAAACATGGAGCCATCAAACACGTTGGACGGGGATCTATATCGTGACTCTCATAATACATTAAGAAAACACACCGAATATTGAAAAAAATGAAGCTCAATGAAGCTTCCATTTTGACCAGGTCCTAGGGAGTGGCAACGTTTTGGTTCCAGTAAGACTGGAATAGGATGCCATCTAGTAGTCACATCTTGTCCCACCCAATATTTTTTGTACGAATCCGATCCACATAATATCCAGTCATCCATGAGAATCGTTAATGGGGTAACCATGAAATCTGCGCAATACATGTCGAAAATCGGTATCGACAAACAAACGAACGTTTCAAGGCGAAGAATAAGTTTTTATCTCGTTGCAAATTCTTGCGTTGAGAACTAATCAGTCCGACCAATGACAACATAAAAACATAGCGAACGCGAGGATGTTAATTGAAGTTCGACAAGCTGGACATGTTAACCTTAGAACTATGATAAAATTTATCAACATGCTCGCTCAAATTAGCAACTCAATCCATCTTTAAATCGACACATGGAAATAAGAATGTTGAAACAGGCAGGGTATCAGAGTGTGAATTGGTGCGCGCCAGAAACATCGGTTAACGGATATTTATATCCATAGTACTTCCGGTTCAATTTTTGTGAATAATAATGAATAATGAAGTCAATAATAAGTTCATAACGTTTTTGCATTCATTTTTACATTATTCCAGCGCGTTGCATGTTAAGCATGGATATCACATTGATGGTTGTTAAGCTTGACCTTATACAGCTCTGGTCTATTAAAAAGCGAATAACTGAAAAGTGCATATCGAACGCTGATTACTATTGAAGACCCATCGATCAGCTGAGAATGAGAGCGAGTAATATGGTTTCGTCACATTGCACTGATTCAGCACTGACGCTACAAGAACGGCAGTGCGTTCGCTCACTGATGCGATAAGCCAGATTTTTCGACAACCAAAATACTGCAATAATCTTTCAATACCGAATAGAAACGGGTCTATGGGAAGCAATCCGCATTCATTTTAAGTAAATAAAGTGGACCGGAACTAGAATCCGGTCAAAATGAACAGGGGTAGAAAATGGTCCGGTCAAAGCGTCCTCTATTTAAGCTTCAGAGTTCATTTAGATTGTTTTTTACCAGGATTCGATTCGACCATCTAGTTGTTAACCCATAACTATGAAATATACACTGTACATACTGGGACACACGGGGCAGCACTGGCCGGGCACTTTGAGCGGGAACTCGCACGAGTAGAAGCAGTCCTCCACCACGCAGTGCTTTTGGCCGGCGTCGCAGCGACACTGAAGGCAGTCGTCTTGACGCCACGTGGCGCCGTCCGCGTACACTTGCCCATTATCGCCCATGCAACCTATGTAATCAGAAGGGAATAGGTTGGTATGTAATGAGTAAGAACGTAGTTATATAAAATTAAATACTAAATGATGTTGATGACAATTATTACTGATAAATTGAAAATGTTAATTAAGGTGTAGACATTAACCATTTAGTATGATAAACATGTATAAAAATCAATTAAAATGATATTGTTTTATCATTGCACTCCGAAATTCTTTTGTTATATATTACGAGAGTAAATATTCAAAGTTATATGCTGCCCAGTTTTTAAAAAATATATTTCTAGTTGATATATTTATTATATTGAGACAAGTCGTGTGTTAATGTTATGGACAGGATTTTAATCACGTCTACACTCTCAGAGAACAAACCACTCTGCACTCTTCTGTATCTCAGACTACCTTATAAGCATCAGTGCTTTTGTTTGATTTCACAATGAATTGTAATCTAATTGAGACAATACATAAACAGCAGCATGTGCTTGAACTTTAAATCGCAATTCACATCACTAAGTGAAAACGTTGCGAGCTTCTCGCCTTAAATACTATCAACATCAATTACTTAGTATACTACTTAAGTGGAAAACAAAAACTCGATCATTACCTCCCCGGGTTAAACCACCCAAGATGTGCTGAACTATGTTGAACCTTAAGTTTGTATTAAGGAACAGCTACTAGAAACTAGAGACGTTTCTCATGTGATTAGAGGTTCTAATAAATGTAAAGGATGGATAATCTACTATTTATAATTATTTACCGGGGGGCTAAGAAGCATCAAGCGCAGATCCAGAAAAAAAATAACTGGGGACACCAATAGTATAAAATACATGTGTAAGTGCCAAAGGGGTGGGGTATTTTCTGTGTTCTATTCCTTAAAAAATAACGTTTTTTTTTCAAGTTTTTATTTCTTTTGAAGATATATATTGAACTATATAAACAATAAAAGCTTGAAATAAAAATAATACTTTATGTTTTCATTAAAATACAGAAAAAAACTTTCCCTCGGGAGACCGCCCGGAAGGGACAAAAGGCGCAGCTTTATCAAATATTTTACTTAAATTTCTCATATAATGTGCACTATCGTTATACATGTAGACTACCCAAAGCTGCTACCACCCAGTTTTAACTGCGCATATCATTGTAATGAATCCAGGTCAAAAAGTCCCCGGACATAAAGTCCCCGGACATTAAGTCCCCAAATTGGTCAACATAGGACATAAAGTCCCCGGGTAAAAATATAATTTAAAATCATTTATTTTCATTTTTATTTAATGCATATCTGAAATTATATAGTCTTAAATGATAATTGATCGTGATATCAAAAAAATAATTGAGAAATTAACATTTTATTTTACATTTTGTCTGGGGACTTTATGTCCTATGTTGACCAATTTGGGGACTTTATGTCCGGAGACTTTATGTCCGGGGACTTTTTGACCGGATACCCATTGTAATAAATTCTATTTCGCAGACGCAGCTGTTGACTATCGTGAGATTATTTATTCTCTATAATGAGCCCGAATTATTATCTCAAACAATAGAGAGTTATTATTAGGAGCGCCCTATATTAACGCCTATTTGTTTAAGAAACATCGAGATTGGCATCTTATACTGTGTTGCGCCCACGGGGCAAGAAACCGTCATGTTTTCGAGTCATCAGGTCATGAGAAATTAATGCGCAAGATGTTATCGAAGTGTGGCTTTAAGCCCTACTCAAACAAGGGTTTCTTATTGTTTCAGACAACCGAAAATCGCCCTAAGCTTGTAATGTATAACTTGTATTTGTAAGATAACATCGGATGTAAGTTGAACGATGCTTTTGTGTTATATTGTTGCTTTAATTGTTATTGGAATGCTCATTATTTGACAAAAAAACGTTGCCCTTTGTAAAAACGTGACCTCTAAAATTTGTGCCTGGATTCAAAGGGTGGGATTAAAAACATTTCAGTATGCAAAAAGTGTTTACATATGTAATATGCTTAAGGCAACCGCAGTTTTAAATTTGGATTTCTCGTTCCCCAGGTTATTATTTGTAACAGTCACACCTATCTATTTATAACCAATAATAGATTAAGTAAAATATTTTGAGCTTTTTCTGTGCTTTTTATATATATATACATGTATAGAACTTTTGTCTTGTATCAGTTGGAGGGTCATTCGACGTCACAATTACAACTATGCAATGAATGCTCTTGGTTATGGAAATCTCAAACTCAAATAGACTGACGATCACTAAAATCACTGTTGTAATGGGGGAGGGGTGTCTTATCAAATGGACGACATTGCTACTAAGTGATACATCTGTAACTTGATTAATCCAGATAATAATTACAAAATCGTATATAAATTACATATTTGATCGATCGTCACCTTGGGCAACTGACGGATCTTGCTTTATATTTCGTCTGATGCTCCCATCATTGGGTACCACAAAAACTGACATATTATATATATGACCAGTAAGTGATATAGCGTTTATACTGTAACCCTATAATATGAAGGCAAGGATGATTAAATTCCGAAATCATTCTTTCTACGGTTGGACAATGTAGGGTGTAGATTGCGTATGAACGAGTTCGGGATGTGTAAATGACATACAGCTATAAATCTTTATGATGAATAGCAGCTATAATGTTCAAATGCTGTTGTTGATTGCTCGGATTCCAAGCAATAAAACAAGAAATGGGAGAAATGTCAGTAGTCTTTACTCTAAATATCGCTCTACATACCGTTTGAATGTGAAATATTATCGACAAAAACAATAATACATGATAATAATACAATATTTTTCTTGTAATGAACTCTCAACACATCAATTGAAAATACGCAAATGCCTTTGTTCCAGGAAGGCAATTTCGGTGGAGGTTCCAGGACTATTTATTGGAGCTATAAATAAATTTGGTTGTAATAAAAAAAAAAAAAAAACGATGATTAACTGTGTTTAACCGATGGCATCCATTCGCTATTTTTCTGCTGAATTGGACAATCTAAATCTTTAATTATATAGACTCTAGCATGGGCCAATTTC